>JAQZBX010009787.1:0-45424 GCA_029593785.1 Cabassous unicinctus
AAAAAAAAAAAAAAATATATATATATATATATATGTATATATATATATATCCCCAATATTGGAACTGCCTGAACTGTTTGAGTATATAGAAATGAGTATGTTTTATGAGTTAACAATGAATCATAGAAGGCAATTTACGAAGAACTAGAATGATTCTGTCTAGCTGCCTTCAGGGATCAGAAATTCAAATTAAACTTCTGGCAGACATTTAAAGAATGCTAGCACGCAAAACTGAATAAAACACACACACACGGTTAACACACTCTAGTTTAGTTTCAAGAGGAAATAATGAATTAAAAAAACACACTGCAGGATACATGTTGACTGATACCGCCTGGGTGTGGCCCAAGCCCAGGTGCTCACAAGCCTGCCGGGATGGTGGAAATACAGCTGTGTTAGGCCATCGGAGCGCTGCTAGTATGGGCCTGCTGCTACCTTAAAGCCAGCCACTGGGAAAATGTCGTTAGCACTAACAACTGCTGTTAAAAGCCCATCCACTGCTGTTAAAAGCCCATCCACTGCTGTGTAAATTCTGTCTGATACAGTTTTCTTTTTCTTCAAAATGACTTTACATCATCTGAATGCTACAGGACTATTAAAATCGTATGTGTTATTATTGTCTTTTATCCCCCAGGGGAAAGGCAGGTGATGGGAGGGGAAATTTTTAAAAAGCAAGCAAACAAACAAAAACAACCAGAGAAACAATACTTATTTCTAATCTAGGATACAAGGGAAGGAATTGGGTGGTGGTGGTGGGGGTGACACAATATAAATACTGAAAATAACACGGCATCAGTTTCTTCCTTCGTTCTCTTCACAAGTAAATCCTGCCCATTAGAAATACATATACATTTTGTACATCGGTATCTTTTCATCATTGCTATGTGTACAAACAACAACAATGAGAAGATAAAAAAACTTTAATATTTTATCTCCATTTATCTGGACTATAATTCAGAAACTATTTTAAACCTCTGCTCCTTCACCACGTGTATGTCTCAGGAAACTCATGCCCCTTCTAGACTTAGGCTGTGTTTGAGTGATAACTGACCAGTGCTGTTTGGCTCATAAAATAACAAGAGCAAAACAAATTAAATTAGAAGGCTCCCAGACTATTAAAACAAAGAAAATGATTCCATAAAAAGAGAAAGAAAATAACGACTGCATCAAATATTATATAACTATATAGAAGCCAGCCGGTGTAAAAAAAATAAAATAAACACCCCTCACCTCCCACCCCATGGAGGAAAGAAAACAGTTTTCATAATTGATAAGCCAATGGCTACAAGGGATATATCAGCAAACAGAAAAGTGAGGAAGCTTCTTATCTATTCCCCATGGTATTTTTTTTTTTAATAAAATAAAACAGGTACCATGCAAGGTAGCTCTATCATAGGGGAAGGAAAATACATTCCTGACATAATATTTCAGTCTTCATAAAATAAAAAAGAGGATGCTATTCATGTGGAAAGTATAATTCTGCAATTCTGCTTCATTATGGAATTTTGCTTTTTGTGTAACTCTTTTAGACTTAGCTATTTTGCCACAATACTGTACAAGCATTAAGGCAGGTAATGGTTATTATATTAATGCAAAATCATCTAAGTAGTCAGTCATTAGCATAACTGTTCTCTCAGTAACAATACAGCCACCTATTAAATTTTTTTTAAAAAAGAGACCTCTTTAAAATGCAATTAGCATTTCGTCTTTTTTTTTTTTTTAATCATTTTGTTTATTACATTCTATCAAGAAAGGGTACCTTTATTCTACAATGGAACTGTATGGTCAGGACTTGCCTGCCAATCAGGAGTTATCTCAGGTTATCTACCCCAATAAGCAACCTCTGGCAAAGCTCTCTGAGCTCTTCTTTTGTCTTTAAATTTTAAAAAGTGGCATAAATTCATATTTGTTTACAGTAGAGGCATTAAAGGATCCTCTACTGCTCTTCTCTAACACTTACCATGCATACAAGGTAACTCCACTAAGTGCCAGCATAATTGTTTTAGCTCTAATAAATATCAGCTTCATTTGCATAAAAATGTAAAGTTTACATAAATTAAATCGCTTCTCCCATTAGAGATTGTTAAATAGAGGAAACAATGGAAGCTACACATGAAAATAATCATAAAATAAGCACTGATCTTTCCACCTTGCAACTATTACTATTGAAATCAAGAAAAAAAAATGCCTCCTCTTTCCTTCCTCAACCTCCTTCTCCTGCAGGTGGGCTTAAAAACAATTTAGTCCACAGAACTCAAACATGCTATGACATTTTATATTAACAACAACAAAAAATATTTTTTAAGTGCAGCAAATGAGGAGGGGGGCAGGCAGCTATTCCGAGAAGGCACCTGAGAAAAGAATGCTATCTTAAACTCCTGAGAGGGAAAAGGCAGCACCCTTGGCTAAGTAAATTCTCTTACACTGAAGCATTCTTCAAAAGAAAAAAAGATAGCAACTGTATCAATTGTATTTGAGACATATACATGATTAAAATGATGAACGATGGTATGTAGATACAGTTTTCCATCAACAGTTACTATGAAGTGAAGAAAAATAAAATGTTTATCTTTTGTCAATAAAACATGTTCCTAAGATTACAAATTACATTTACAGCTATAGGTCTGCTTTCTTCCTGCTTTAACTAGCACAAAAAACATCATAGGAAGTTTAACTGCAAATATGTATTTTCCCGTATTAATGAGTTGAGAGGAGGGAAAAAAAAAACTAATTGAATTTAAATATGCAGGTAGGCCAAAATTAGACCATTGCAAAGTTTTACATGGTCTTAGGCAGAGTGCAATCACTTTTTTCAGAATGACAACTTACGCTTCTCAAACTCTGCAGTTTCTCAAGCTTATTTCCAGCACCTCCACCTTATACATCTAGGTTAAGGGTGCAAATGAGATTCCAATGAGAAAACATCAGTTGCTTCGTTGACAATCTCACCATTGACTGATTTATTTCTAATGAAGACAAAGCCCAACCAAAAGCTCCCTGTGTGTTAAAGGTCAAAGTACGTTAAAAAAAAAAAAAAAAGCCTAGTAAAATCAAGGCAAATGGGAAACCTGTGTGGACCCACCTCTTAAAGTGGTGTGACAATTAGAGTAACTGTACACCATACTCAGGAAAAGAGTGAAAGAAATTAAGCTGCCATAACTGTAACAGGTTAGATGAAAAAAAAAATAAAAATTTAATGTATTCTCCCCTGTGTCATCTTGTTTTGTCAAGACATCAAATAGAATTGGGAAGTACAAAATAACAAGCCCTTGAGAAATCACAGAAGCCGACCTTTTTGATGTTGTTGATTTACCTTGTTCTCAGTTATTTGAACAATGATGTTTCAGATTTAAGGGCAAGATAAGGCTTAAAAATTAAAACAAGATACCAAAGTATTCTAAAAAGTGCACCACAACATTTAGCCTACATCTTCACGGATTAGCTGCTTTTTACCGGATTTGAAAATGAAGCACAATGCATGTGTTCAATATTCATTCTTCTCATTCTAAATTAATTTCTCTTCAAACCACCTCCAGGTTGGAAGAGGAACACAGCAAAGATTATTCCTGCAATCCAAGGGTTGAGGACCAGTTTAGCTTTTCCCAGATAATAAAAGTCCCTACAATCTGCATAGGATTGTTTAGCTAAGAGGTATCTTAATATTCTTTATTAAATGAAAGCAAATAAAGCTGAATGCAGAAGGTCATTTAGGGGGAGGGGGACACTGCACACTCCAAACTGCCTAAAACAAGTATCCAGAAATATGCCACTTTCAAGAAAACAAGCCTTTCACCAAACAAGAGGAAATTTAGCTTATGGAGTTAAGACTGCCCCTAAATCTAGCCATGCAGCTATACATAAAGCTACTCCACAATCCTTCTTTGCTTGGAGAGATCTACAGCTCATGAGCAATGTTACTCCTAAACCTATATGAAATATTATATAAAAAGATATATAAAATCAAAGCCATCACAAGATAGCTTTCTTAATTTTTATATGTAGGTAGTAGCTACTTTTACGAGAACATAAACATAAACCAAAAGCACGCAGCAGTTAAAAGCATCTGTTTAAAAGACAGTAAAAGGAAATAACTCAGTATTTGCAAGCACTGGTAGAATTTGTAAAACCTGGACAGTTAATAGGGCGATTTAATGATCATAACTCCTTGTCATCGATTTCATATTTTGACATCTAACAAACACACACAGATATAATTTATGTATTTATTTACTCTAACCTTCTCTAATCAACTGTTGCTGCATCATCTCCGGTAGATAATCATACTAAACTACCTAAAGTGGATTCTAACTGGCCACTATTTTTGCCTTATTTCTAAGAGCATGGTTTTAAGGTTCTCTTTAGTGGTTAGTCTACAACTATACCTTGAAATGAGTTTCTCTAACCTTCCCTTTTGCCAGTTCAAATTTCACTCAAATTTTAGTATAAGTTGAAAAGATGGTCACAACATTCTTTTCTGATTGTCTTAGAAACAAAGTAACTCAAACAGCACTTCCGCCACATTAGCCAAGGCAAATCTGGACTTTCATTCCTTTTAATTAATCTGGATTTTGATTTCACTGTATCTTGCAATTGTGTGGAGGCTGGCTGAAAAGTTACAGAACTGGTCATTGTCATGAAAGAGTTTATCTTTCAAGTGACAGCTCCTGACAACGTGCAAATGCAAGGAGTGATGGTGAGGGTTTTGTTTTTTAAGGTACATTTAACTGCAAACAAAAAAAATTTTTTTTCAAACAACCATTCCTATCACAAGCTTTCTGATGATTTATGGTTTACCAACTGAGCAAGGTTACGCAACACTGCATGCCTTTAGATGCATTATTTGAGCTAGTTGAGATTTAATTAAGATCACAGCCTCTAAAATCCCTGTCAAATGAGAATTCAGAGGAGACAATACACTATATATCCTCATGCAGAATGTTTCCATTCCTTCCTTTGGAAAAATATGAGTTAATCCACGTTTCTATGGCTGCAGACAAAAGTTCACTAATTTTGTTTTCTTTTGACACTTAGGTTGTTTTCTATTATATGTCATGAGATCATTCTCTTCCTGGGAGAGAACAAAAAAATCAAGAGCGAAGCACGTTGCAGAAAATGCACTTGACATTATATCCCACATTACCATAGTTTAGCTATGATGTCATCACATTTTCATATAATCAACCCATGCTTAGAAGAGTTTCACTTAGTGAAATGTGTTTATTAACAAACACAACACTAGCTGTCAGTTCATTCAGGGAAGCCTACCTGCCTTGAATTGTTTGGATTAAAGAATTGACATGTCATGCTTCTCATGTCCCTAACAGACCAACTTTTTGTCAAACAAGCTGCACATTTAGGCAGGAGACAAAGTTCTTCCGGCAAACAGAATATGAAGCCCATTACTTTCATTCTATAACTAGCCCTTAGAGTAAAAAAAAAAATAAATAAAATAAATATATATATATTTAATAGTTTTTTTTCCTTATAGACTGGTAGTAAGCCAAGTTAATTTTTTTTAATAAAAAAATTTGTGAACTAGTGGCCCTCTATCCAGTCCAGTGTATTTTTATTTGCATCATCTTAATATTTGGTTGCTTATCTCATGCCTTAGAAATGACAGGTGCTTGCAGTCTCCCTCTTGACAGGCCACTACACAAATAACTGTCTTGCCTGAAAGGGCTAATGCAGTACTAATGAACAATAAATCAACTTTGATTATCAAGTGTCAGCCCAATCGGTTTTCAGTTCAGCTCTATCACATCCTAGAGTCAGTCAGTGTCTCTGGGTAGGCAGTCTGTATTTTGGTTTCATTTTTACACACTTTTCACTGAAATGTGTCAGGCAGCCACAGAGAAATCACAGGAAATAGAAGTAGACCTTTTTTTCAATGTATGCAAAGGGTATCAATTAGGAGAATGTGGTCCAGTCCTCATTTGATTTATATAGTGATGAGTCTTACCCAAGAAAGCTTTGTATTCTTTTGAACATCGACAACAGCAGCCTATCAAATCCTTAACTAGAATCTTAATGTGATCATGTTTGAGGTCTTAAGACACTAGCACGCTAGCTTGAACATTTTACCACATAAAACCACCTTTAATTGCACATATGTAATACTCTCGGAAAATCGATTACAAACAAACAAGGCAAACAAGGGCTGTTTCTGAAAGGTAAAACTTCACATGCTTTTAGCCAAAAAATTTTAAAAAATGGAAGAAAAATGGCTTCTTTAACACTGACTTCCTAATGATGAAATAAATGCAACTTTTTTTTTCTTAAACAGATTAGTCATTGATAGTATGATTCATATTTCCTGTTATCAGGCTTAATCCCCCCCCCCCCAATGTGTCATTTTCAGAATGTTGGAATCTATGGAAATTAGGTGATTTGCATTTTTAAAATTGGCTTCATTAGAACATTTGGTCTGTTTGGACAAGAATCTAAAATTATTAGATATTTTAGTTAAAGCTGGCAGGCCTTGAAGGAGTTAATCCCAAAGAGGAAGAGTCTATATGTACTTTGCTCTAAAACTTTACCACCCACTTCCTAAAGGTCCCCTCCTTCCCATCGCGACACTTGCAGGGGGAAAAAAAAACTCTCTCACTTCCACTGACCGCGTTTCAGGCAGATCTGACAGTTGAGTTAGCTACTTTCAGAGCCCGTTCTGATGGGAGAACCCCGTGGTATTTCCTCAGACTGCAGCACGTCCAAACCCCAACCCCGCTCACTACTTAATGAGCCCGCAAAGTAATCCAACAGGGGCTCGGAATCTTCAACCTGCCGAGCGTGCCATTCGCCCGGCCGTCTGTCTCGGTTTGGGGTTTTACTCGCCCCCTCCCCCTTACTGTGTGTGAACTCCTTGAATTTGAACAGCTAAGCCGAAAATAGCCTAGACAGATATAGAAACAAACTATCAGAAGCAAAGAAACATCCACACGGGTTACACTGACTGAAGGCTCCTTGTATATTTCACACGCTCTGCAAGTGACATAAATCACACCCCAGATAAGTCTCCGAATGGAGTGATGGCGAAGGCTTTACCAAAGTGGCTGCGTGAAGGCCAGATAAGCAGAAAATGAATCGGGGGGGGGGGGGGGGGGAAGGGAAGGAAAAAACACACACAACAAAACAAAAAAACCCACAAGCAGGACTTCCTCCAACTCTGAACTACACCCCACCCATGAACATTCAAGAGCGAGCAAGAGGGAGAGTGCGAGAAGGGGGGGTGGGGGCTCTCTCCAGGACCCACAGGCCTGGAGCTGCGGCTTCCCACTCCTCCACCCCCGCCCGCGCCTCCACGTCCAGCGCGCAACTCCTACCCAAGTTGGTAAACAGCGACTGTTATTCTTTTTTTTCCCCCAAAGACTCAACTTAAAAACCCTCCGGGCCGCCTCCAGCCTTCCCCACCGAGGCCCCCAGGAAGCTGACACCGTGGAGCCCCGGGACGGGGGGGGGGCGAAGCGGCAAAGCTCAATCATAGCGACCAACCTGACACACTCCATGTAGCCGCCAGGCGCGCGGAGCCGGCCTCGGGGCGCCCGCGCTGGCCGGGCGTGGGGTCCGGCGGCCTCGGCGTGCGGGCGGACTGCACGCGCGCAGGGGCGCTCCGGCTCGCGGGCTGACAAGACGCGCCGCGCCCACCCGCCCCGCCCTGCTCCACCAATCACAACCCGCCTCTAAACACCCCGCGCCGCGCCGCGCCCCACACAATGGGCTCGGCGGCCCGCTCCCCCGCGCCCGCTCGCCCCGGCCCCCTCCGCGCGGCAGGTGAAACCACGCTCTGGCGCAATGGGGCTTTTGTCTCCAGAGCCACCCGGGTTCACCGCTGCTGACCCCTTGACCTGCCTCGGGCGGGCGTCCGGGCAGCCGGGCGCGCGGCGCGGCGCTCCTCAGGCCGGCGCTGCCTACCGGGGGCTTTCGCTGGGGCTGCGGGGCTGTTTGGTCTTTCAAACTGACAGAGTTGTGCCAACCTTGCGGGGAAACGCGAGCGGCAAGCAAGCGAGCCCGCGTTCCCCGCGCAAGCCCGACTGCTCCGACCAACTGTGTTTAAAATCGGAAGGCGATGCGGGGCTCAGGGGCAGCGCGCAGAAGCGCTTTCCTAGAAAACGGCCCGGGCGAGTCAACTTTCGCTTCACGTCGATGATTTAGCCCCTCACCACGCCTTTTTTTTTTTAATTTCTTTTCTTCCTTCCCCGCTTTCTTTACAAGAGTCGGGCACGTCAAAGTGTGCCTGTGAGCGCAGAGCAAAAGAGGAAAACTAACCCGACACGGGGCTTGAAATAAATAACAACCAAACTGCCTCGCCGCTGAACCAAGCCACTTCCCCTCTAGGACGACCGCTGCTGAGGAAAGCAGCTGCCACAAATGTGCTAAGAAATAATTCTTTAGATTCCTCTCTTATTTATACAACAGCAACAGTAACAGACACAACCCTCAATAAGCGCTTTCAGACGATCTTCTCTGTTAGAAATAGTCACTGATCTTTAATGCTATTTAAAGCTGAGTATAGTGTTTTTTTCTTTAAAAAAAAAAAAGTCACCAACACCCTAAACTTTGTTGGCTCAACTGGCACCATTTAAGTGCTTGGTTCATTTCGTCAATTTCGGCAGCTCTTGAGACTCTCTATTCTCCATGTTCAAACTTAGAGAAAAACTTTCTGACCTATTTTTTAAAGACTCCCCCTAATATTATTTTTCTCAAAATATTCGAGAAAAAAGGAGTAGTTAAAACAACCATCATTACCTACTTTTCCTTAATTAAATAAAGCTCCACTCCCAAAGGGGAGAAAAAGGCAACAAAGCATAAACCCAGTAATTTCAGGAGTTTAACTTGAAAGCATTTTCCAATTTGAGGTGTATTTAATGGAGCCTACTAGGAACCAGAAAGCATATTGATATTATTTCCAATCAAGCAAATGCTTGAATTTCAATAAGGTCATCGGGAGCAAACAATCCCCCCATTAATCTGGCTACAAAAGAGACACAAGCACCAGTTGACTGTCAAATTATGATCAGATGTTAAATGGGTGCAGCAAAGATGGCTCTTCACCCTAAAGTGTTTTTGTGTCAGATAATAAATTTATTAATGGGATTTGTTTTTCAGGTCACAAAAATGTGACCCCACCCTCTCATGAATATTTAATAGAGGACCTAGGGTGTTCTTTTTTGGGGGGGAGGGGGTGCCTTAAATCTGCCAGAAAGTCCCAAGCCATCAGTAGAGTTCCAACTCTTAAAGAGACAAGGAGCTCCTTCAGGAGGGATGGGCAGGGCCCCAAAGAGGAAATAAAAATATAGGAAGTTCTTGCCAACTAATGCACAGCGAGAGAGTGGAAATGGTCATTTCAAAATACACAAGTAATTTTTTTCAAGGTGATAAAAATAATTTGAGATTTAATTTCTGTGAACAAAATCAGGGTGCCTTTTGAATAAGCATGTCATCATTTTCTTTAAAGACAAGTTCTTCAGGAGGTATCCATCAAACTCACGCATGTTTTTACAAGTTGGGGCACCTCCTTTTCTGGTCTGTGTTCATCAGCTAATAGTCTCCAGGAACATCAAAACAAACAATAAACAAACCAATAAGCAAACAACAAACATTACAGACGCTTATGACCCAGCTGTGGAGATAAACCTTACACAAAATAATGAGAGTGATGCAATGCAGTGGTTGCGCAAGCACTAAATTGAATGGCGGTGGCATGAAGTGCCAAGGGACCACAGAGAAGGGACATCACTGGGAGTGGGAGAGGTCTGGGAAGGCCCCTTGGGTAGGTGCTGTTTAAAGGACTGGTGGTTTGGTTATGGGAGGAGGTGACAGCACAGAGAGGGAAATGGCTTAGTACACTAACTCAGAAGCCACCTGGAGTCCATCCCGCCCTCTCTCCAAACAGACAGATTACAGGGTGACTCAGGAACTATTCTAGGCAAAGAAATATACCATTGGTGATAAACCTGGATAAACTGTATATGCCCAGGCTGTTTTGGTTAATTTTGGACTCCCAAGAACCTTTCTATGTGGTCCTACCTGCCCTGTGATTAAGAATCACTGAGAACAGGAAACCTCCATGGCTGGAGTACGATATAAATGCTAAAACTGCAATGATTTAGGAGACTTGGTCAATACCATTTATTCATCACCATGAATGCCAGGTAACTTGGGAAAGGCTGGGTCAGAAAGACTAAAACAAAACTAAAGGAGTACCACCACCACCACCACCACCACTTTGGATTGTGGGGAGCTTTAGAAAGGGTTACTCAGCCATAGGTTCTCATTTAGTTGTGATAACTATTCCATGAAATGGAAACTGCAATCCCATTTTACAGAGGGGAAACTGAGGCTTAAAAAAGCAAAGTGATATTTTCCCCAAGAGTCCAACATACCCAGCACCCACAGGCCACAAGGGGAAGCAAATACTGAACGGTTACAGAAAAAAGGGAGGCCATGAAAGTATAAAATGAATGCCGGGGTGGGGGTGGGGGGGCTAATGTTTAAGGAAGAGTGAAGGAAATGCTAAATACCATACTTAAAAATATTTTTGATGCCCACATCCTAACACCCACAACAGATACGGCTCTTGTTCAAACACCACATATTAAGAAACCTGTCAGTTGCTAAATGAGTCCATTGTGCAGCTGGCTGTGCACTTAAGTGCAGATTACTATGATCCCACACCAAACTCTAACCACCAAATAACACACCTGGGACTGAAGTCATGTATTATATTTGGTTCTGCTGAGCCTTAGCCTTGAACACAAAGGAAAGTGAAAGGTGTTACTGCCCATTCAGAACCGAGAATGGAGGTAAAGCATATGAAAAGAAGAGGCAGGAGGAGGCATCTGTCAGGATACTGTTCCCATACTCTGAGCTCCTGCTTTGCCAGAAACTGCTTGGACTTAAGGAGAGAAAAGACATGGAAACTGACAGTGGTCCATATATTTCCAGCAACACTGAGTGCGGGGAACCTGCCCAGGTAAAGACAGGTATGGTACTGTGTTCTCATAGGAAACGATCTCAATCTCTGTTGCCAGAAAGTTGGTCTGTCGGAGTGAGTGAAATCAAGACTGAGGAGCGATTTGATGGGTCAAAAAATCAGCTGCATGATTAGAATCCAAAACCTTTAATTCAAGTTCTCTGTCTTATTCCAAACAACACTTACATTGACACCTACTTCATTTCCCTTTTCCAATTAATTTAGTGAAGTACCCAAAACATATTCTGAAATGACAGAATTTAAGGGGGATTCAACCAGCGGAGTCTGTTGGTAGAGAGAAAGGTGAAGCAATAGGAATATAAAGCTTAGGCCCTTCACCCCACCACTGTGCTCAATCGCTTGCCCAGGGAAGCTTGCCTCTCTAGAGAGAGCACTACTTTAGTATTTCTGACGTCTCTGAAGACTGCCAAGGGGCGGCCAATTAGGAACTAAATTGCAACAGCAACGCCCGATTCCTGAGATTTGGACATTTGTCTCCAAGGAACCACTGTTCCGTCTTGATTTAAGTAGTGCTTTTACTTAAAAGTATAAATTAATACATCATCCGTCTACAGGGAGCTGATGTAGTTAGCTCCATATCGATATTGTTTATGTGGCTCTTATGCCTATGTTGACAATGAAGCTAATTATGTTGTTTTTCTTCTGTGCCTGCTAGTTTGGCCAAGGGAAAAGACTGAGCACTCACTGTTCCACAGGAGTTTAAATTTCTCTTTATGACATCCTCTAAATTGCCATTCGCATCTTCATTTAATGCAACATTTTATAATGCCAGTGTTCCCGGTTAATTTATATATACACAGTGTGACATGTTGACATTCGGGTGACTTATGAATATGATGGGTACATGAGCTATGAAAAACATTCCCCCCAACCCCCCCCAAAAAAAAACCTCTGAAAAAAACCTTCACTCTGAATGTAAAGACATTAATAAAACATTACAGGTAAACAAAATTGCGTATCGAAAAGAAAAATGGCAACATCCTGATCGAAACTCTGCATCTGACAGTAATTATCCTCTCATTTATGATAAAACTATAATCCCTTGTTTTAATATAATGTACAATTTATTAGCGGCTTCTACCAGAAGGTTAGTACAGATTACACTGAAGTGTGCGAAGTTCTCAAAATGGTACATGCTTTGGGGCCAGAGAGCATTTCCCAAAGAGCTTTATCCTTCAGATACCAGGGTGAAAAAACTTCACCACCATTGCTACCAAACACGATTTGTTATTTTCCCACTGAACAGCGACAGTATTTACAGCACACCCAGGACACAAATGCAAATCCTCGATTTTAAACGTAACCAGGACTGGAGCACTGAAGGGGAAACAAAAGATGACTCTTGGGGGATGAAATTACATTTTAATTTTTTTTTTTATCATTTAATTATGTAGAAATCGCTGAACATCATATAAAGGCAACCAACCACCTTTATTTGGTAACGTCAGCTTTTCCCGGAGACCTGTGCTGTAGAGCAGGCCCACAAAGAGGCAAAGGAGCATGTCCCCTCTTGCCCTCTCAGCAACGCTCACGATCTCCTCCCCTTCGCCACCCTCCTCTGACCCTAGGTTGACACTCCCTGGTGTCAAAACCTTCTTTACGCCTGCCCTCTGCTGGTGAGCCTGCTGGGATTAGGAAATTTCTTCTCTCAACTTATTCAAAAGACAACTTTTTAGAAGGCAGAGAGAAGAAAAGACATGTAATGAACTATTAACTGGAATATATAAATTAAGACACTTAAACAAAACGGGGGTGGGGGGAGGCTTCTGGTAAAATATGGTCCTTTTAATGTAAAAAGGCACATTCATCTATTCCACGGCCTGCTCGTTCACAGCCCAGGAGTGCCAGACTATATTTTAAGTTGCCTAAGAGAACAACCTGTATTACTGCCGGGCATCTTGCCTTCTTTGGCTCACTCTCTGGGGAGAGCACGTCGGTGCATTTTCAATAAAACACCTTTTTAGCAGTAATGGGCCACTGTTCCCATTTCAGTGGTCCCTAAGGTTTCATGATACAGTATATTTAGCTGAATTGTATGTAGTTCAAGTTTTCCTCTGGCATTCATCAGATCCATAAAAAAGGGAGAGGGAAAAAAAGTGAAAGAAGAGCTCTCGCCTATCCTTTGTTTAAGTAAGAAAACAGTTCACTTTGAGATGGATTAGCTGGTACGACTTACACCCAACACCGGGCTGTGCTCCCATGCCCGGTCTCGTTACAGGAACCCTTGGCGTGTGGGGGCCAGGCTGGTGGAGGCTTCTGGGCATGAGGGGGCTAAATTTCCACAGCAGCGTGCCAAGGTTGAACAGCGCAACTCCTGTCGGTGTCAATGGGAAGCACAAGGCCTGTACAAATCCCTGCATACCATTTCAAAAATATATCTCCAAGACAGGAAAATGACGCTGAGCAGTTGCAACCTCAAAAGCATTCAGGAAGTAGCACTCTTGACAGCGCTTTAGATGCCGTGTAAATGCTCTTATAAAGAACATCCAATCTAGCCGACAATAAATCTTATACTGGGGAAGACCGCACAGCGCTGTGGAAACCCCTCCAAAGACAATTGCCTTCCACACTGTGTGGCACAGAAACACTGTGCGGAAAGCATTTTCTGGGGCCCTATCGCCCTCTGTGGCTTTTCTTTCCTTAACAGTCAACGATTACACACACACATACACACACACCACTCCCTTAAAAGTTACCACACAGAAGTCTAAAGGTTTGCCTTCTTTTCTATATAAATATTATGAGGGGAACAGATGTAGCTCACGTGGTTGAGCGCCTGCTCCCCATGTACAAGGCCCCGGGATGGATCCCTGGTACCTCTTAAAAACAAAAACAAACGAAAAAAAATCAACTCAGGGGAGCCGGTGTGGCTCAGTGCTTGAGCACCGGCTGCCCACATACAAGGTCCCGGTACCTAAAAAAGAAAAAAAAAAAGTTATGAGGCCTGTTCTTGGGGATGAGGAGTGGAAGGAGGAGGCTGGGAAGAGAAGACAGGTGTAAGAACCAAGGGCGGACGAGAATCTGAAGCATGGCTCGATGTGAGCAGCCCCCAGTCTCTAGTTCCTGCTCTTTGAAGACTAAAGATTCCAAACAGTTCCAAGTACTGGGTCTCACCCAAGAGGCCAACAAAGGGATAGGCAGATCTTTTCTAATCCCAAATGGCCTTAAGCAGTCTGCTCAACCCTGGGATCCTGCAAGAGTACTAGATATGACTTAGGGTTCCATTAACGACTTTGTCACAAATGAATAGTGTGATTGTGGGCAAGTCACTTCATTTCTCTGACCTTACACACTTTACCTAAACAAAGAGATAGACGATGGAGGTAACCTCTATGGTTTATCCTTACTGACTGCTTATCGTATACCAGGTATGCATTTTACACTAATAGAGGGCCAATCTGTAGTTATTTTCTTGCTTATAATTAAGGTTCTTTGTAAGAGCAAGAAGATTAAAAATATATGAACAGGCTCTCTCTGTTCTAGAGAAGCCTCTCTTCTGCCTAGAGAAGCCTGCACCAAATCTTGGTATGTATTTCTGTCTTTCTCTCCCATTTCTCAGCAAGCTCTGTTCTTTCCCCCATTTCCCAAATAAATTCTTTTTACTGGCCTATACACACACACACACACACACACACACACACACACACACACACACACATATATACATATATAAAGAAACAGGATTTTAGAGCTCAGGACCCTTGGACATGATCAAATCAACTGTAATTAGGGAATAATAACAAAAATGAAACAAACAAAAAAACACACATCAACCACCCAAAGTCCTCATTCTGATCCTTTCTAGGCCAAAAGCCTGTGGAGCAGCAACAATCTGTGGTCCAGAGAATAAGGCACATATAGGCTTTCAAACTTCGTGGATTAAGGGGGGCTCCAGATAAGAACTCCAAAACTACCTGACACCCAAACATACTTTATCCTTTGTACTTGTGACTTGTCCCTCTTTTTCTTCTCTCTTTCAACTATGCCTGCTCCCATGAAAAGATTTTCTGATTCCCAGTCCAACCTCAAGCCATGACTTGTTTCTTTCTGTGTCATTCTGTAAAGGAGTGATGAAGGTGGACAATTTTATGTGTCAAGTGGCCACTGATAGAGGGTGACTTTTCTGTCTCCGGCTGAAGAACCAGGTCAGGTTTAGGGTGGATTGCAAGGGCAATTTGGAAGTAAGCATAACATCTCAGAGATATTAGACTCCTTGTCTGGAAAAAAAAGTGCAGATATACAGAAAGTATGTAGTCCAGCCTGCAGGCCAATTATTTACTTTTTATTATTTTAAATGGCATTTCATTCCTCATGAGGAAAAGGAGTATACGAAGCAGGAAGCTTTCAGGTCACACAGAACTTCCCTCTTTTCAAACAAATACAGCATTGTGTTTGAACAATGGGAAGGATGTCTAATTGATCTTAATTAAATTCAATGATGTCCAATTTTTGAGATGGGTCAGGACACATCTATGTAATGACACAACCCAACAGAGGCCAGAGCTTTCAAATCAGGGAGTTCTGTGGTTAACTGTTTGCCAACACCCTTTTGCATCCATTCACCACCCCACGGCTCCACTAACTTGTTCTCCCCTCCAACTTTGTTCTCTCTCTTATGCCCTTCTCTACACTTCGTGCCAACCACGACCTCTCCCTGGCTTATACAGTATAACGGCACCAACTGCAGTCACACACCTTTCCTCTTGCCAGCCTCCTGAAGTTACAAAGCCCTGCCATAGATTATCTCATCATTCTCATGATAACCCATGAAACAGGGATCCTATTGCCCCCATTTCATAAACAGAAGGTTTACGGGACTTTGCAGCTCGAGAGGTATGATCTGAACCCAATCTCTGCTAGTCACCAGTAAAATTGGTAAATCACAAAAGTTCATTTAGTTTGTATTTTGTCCTCTGTAAAGGGGAAACAGTTATCGGCCTTACAGTGGATATAGTTTTCTTTTATTACCTTTGAGGAGTGTCAGTTTTGTTTTTATATCATTTTCCCTGATTTGTGAACATGCGTGTGAATGTTTAATCCAATGTATGGCAAGCACATGGTCCATAGGGGCCTGGCCTAGCAAAGCTTTGGGTATTAGTAGCTGCAAGTGAATTTGTCCTCCTGGGCTCAGTGTCTTGCATTATAAGCCTCTTCACTTACTGGTTACAGAGGTCAGGCCACTTTGGGACAATAGCTAAGAAACCAGTAATGGACGTGGAAGTGTTGGAAACACCATCACGAGGCTGTCAGTGACAAACTGGGAGGTACATTTTGGGACCTCAGGACAGGGTTTGACCAAGAAAGGGAAAATGATGGAAGTGTTGGTGCTGGTAACACGATGGCTGAGAAATAAAACAATTATCTACTGCAAGCTTGTGACAGCTGTGGCACTTCCCATACCTAATCTTCAAAACAACCCTCCCTATGAAATCGGTTTTATTGTGCCCATTAACAAATGAAGAGACTGAGGCTCTGAGAGTTGACATGACTTAAATAACATCTCAGAGCTAGGAAGTAGGGAGTTGGGACTCCAACGACTCTGTGACAAGGCTTTTATCCCATAAGCTAAGCTGGAGACTGGAGTGGGAGTAAGAACTGTGCCTGGGAGAACAAAGAGACTGGTTGGTCCAGTTTCACTCACTCAGAAAACTGAGGTGACCAAGAGACACTGATGGTCAGTATGAATGGAACCTAGGACACTACCAAAGCAAGATTCTGATATCCTCTTGCTTTTTTACATGAATCCACAGTGACAACCATGGCAGACCAGAGGAATATGAAACTGTTAGTACTCACGATTGGGCTGGTAGGATTAGGGATTGGGAAGATTGGTCTGGGACAAGGGGCTCATGTAGTTCTTTTGAATTACCTCTCCCTTGATTAAGGAGCTTCTTGCAATCCCTTCTCTGTTGGTGAGAGAGGGAGACAGACAGACAAATGGGCTAGAGCTCTCCTAGCAACATGAAGTGTCAGAGATTTGCACTTGATCGTATATTTAGCACAGAGGTTAAATGAGAACCTGATATGGGTTCTAATCCTGGCCACACCATTTCTTGACTATACTTTTAGCAAATTGCTCAATTCGATGTGCCTCAGTTTCCTCATCTATGAAGAGGAACTAATCCTAGTACTTCTCCCACAGGGTTGTTATGAAGATTGAATGAGATAAAACGGGGTCAGTGCTTGGCATACTGTAAGCGTTTAAATGTTTCCTGATGGCATCTTACAATGTACCATGTTTCCTTCAATTTCCTCCTTTTGCTAATAATGAGATAGCTGAAGACGATGTTATTTTACATTAAGAAAAAACAGGTACTTAATTTTCTACGCAGTAGGTAGTGTTGATCCTAACCCCAAAATTTAACTGGGTGGCAGCAGCTCTCTGTTTCACACTATTCATCTTTTAACAACGGAAGAAGACATTGTTTTGTTTTTTAAATCCAGCAGGTTCTTGGGGCCTGAACCGACCACCTCCAGAAGGCAAAATGGCAGCTCACTTTAAAGCTCCAGGTTACCGGCCGTGTGACTTCCATCAGTCAGTCTATCAGTTGGCTGTGGTGAAGGTGCTTGGCGGTTTGTTAAATAATGAGTTCTCAAGTACCCATTCACATATTCTATAAAGAGATTGGCCCCAAGTCTGAAACAACTGTAAGTTGGCCAACGTCAGACCTACTTTATGGAACCATCAATCTATGCTTTTACGACACTTTGCTACAATTATCTCAGGGAAGCCTCGAAAAGAGGCTCAGCTTGCACCCAAATGGCATCACAGTTTAATGACCTAATGGGCTGCTTCTAAGATTGTTTTAAAAGTTTCCAACATGCATCCACACCACCCACAGTAAGGAACAGAACTCTTTAGTAGTGCACCACTGGGCACTAAGAGTCTGGAACTTTTTTTTTTTTTTAACTGGAAGAAATCTGGAAGTAAGCACTGTGAGTACAAGATCTTGTTGGTGGCCCTGCACCCTGAGCTCCAAGGAAGTGTCCCCCCAGCATTTCTGGGTGCTCAGGACAGGACCTATGTGCTAACTAAATAAGGGAAGTGGGTTGTGCACTCAACAGACACCAGCTAGCCATGAGAAGCTGGATTTACCTTCTTTGAACCTCAGTTTCCTGGAAAAGAAAATCGGAATGGTATTGTCCATACTGCCTATCTCAGTTATGATGAGAATTAATAGTGTGAAAGTGCTTTTGAGACCACCACGTGGTGAGGAAACATGGGTTAGAAACAAAAGCAAGGACTTGTTTGCCAAAAGGCTCCTTTGCATCTTTCCTCTGAGCATGTTTCCCTTGAAAAGGATTTGATTATCTTTGAATTAATTCCAGAGAAACTATAGCCCACAGTTTATCATCCCAACATAAAATATCAAATGGGAACAATGTCAAAGGAAAAGAAAGGAATGCAAGGATTTTTTCCCCTTGCATGGCAAACGAGCTTGATCAGAATAAAACCCTCAAAACATCTTAAAACTTTCTTTAAAACTCAATTACCTGCCCGTTAGTCTATACCTCCTTATCCCCAATAAATCAATAAATGGAGATAGACAATGCTACTTCTCCCCACACCAACAGTGTGAGCCGGTGCTTCAGGCTTTGGAAATTCTTGGCTGGGGCCTGCCTGATGGTGGTATGGTCAAGCCAGACTTGTGCATGCTGCCTCTGGTGCATGCCCAGCCTGCTGGCAGGGGTCCACGGTGAAATACAATAGGAACGCTGCTCTCTGCACAGCTCTGTCCTGCTACCACTATCCTTGTAGCTCATCTTCTCCTATATGAAGAAGGACATGTCACATGTAGATACATGTGACATGGTTCCAAGTGTTTACTGCGCCTGACCCTTCTCCAGTTTCACAGAATCATCTAAGATGGGAGAAGGTCTCAGATCTCTCTTCAGCCTCACAGTTACTCTTACCATATCCTCATTGACCCACATCCCCCCTCTTGACTGCGGTCCTATTTCCCAAACTGAGCTCATTGTTCTTTCCCCTCCAATTTAAAACTCCCTACGCTTAAGCAAATGGCGCCACCAGCTGCCCAAGCAGAAGGTTGGGGTTGTGGCATCGACTGACTCCTCCTTCTCCGTGTCCAATCAATCACCAAGCCCCACTGATTCTACCTCCTAAGCACATCACAAAAATTAGCTGGGTCCTCTACCTTCCACTGCCACTAACCTGGTCCAGGCCATCTGTGACTCTTGCCCAGAAGGCTTTAACACTAAGTCGTTTCTTCTTTCAAGCTTTGGCCCCTCAGATTCATTTCCCACCCTGCAGTCAGACATTTTTGTGAAATATAAATCTGGTCCCTTTACTCCAGGTCTAACCTTATAACCCCTAGCTTCCTACTTCTCAAACTCTTGCAGGGCACCAAGACCATGGGGATGCAGGCTCATTCCCCACTACCCTACTGCCCTCCCACTTGCCTGTCCAGCCTCATCCCTGACCGCCAGCCCTGAGAGAGTTCTTCCTTGGAGAAGGCCTCCAGATTAGGTGCCCTTTCAGGGTGCTCCCAAGCATATCCCCTGCCATATCACCCCGTATCATAACTGTCGGTCTTCCCCTCTTGTCGTCCCTGAATTCCTACACCTAGCATAACAAGGCACATGGCACACCACCGGTCATCATTTTGCTGAATAAAAAGAAACAGAGACATGCTGGGAGCAGAGAAAAGGAGTTCCTACCTCCTCTACCTAAGGGGAGAAGGGAACGTTATTTAAGGATGAACCCTGGCCCCAGTAGTTGAGCAGGCAGGGTGCAATGGGTATTTCAGCCACTGGCGAGAGCAGGTGCAAAGGCCCTCACTGAAGACAGTATGAACAGAAAGGCAGGAAAAAGGATTTGACGTGGCAGGGTTACTTTATGTTATTCCTCCCTTCCTTTGAGACAAATGGTTTTTCTTCTTTTCCCCAATTTCACCTATATTTTCTATCTAAAAACTTTACCCATCTCTTCCACTCCCCATTATTCCTATTTGTGAGCATGGTCTTTCTTCTTCTTCTTCACCCATGTCATGATCAATATTTAGCATGACTCTCTCCTAACCTTGACCACAGCTGAGGTACACACACACCCACCCACGTTTGCAGAGTCTGATGTTCTTTATTCCTTGCCTGGCCTGATTTCAATCTTTGGTTCCAAAGCTTCCATTCTAGAGGTTTTGATTCAGAGGATCTGGGATACGGCTCTGAAACTTTGGGGGGAGTCTCACATACAGCCAGGGGTAGGGAACTACAAGCATAAAATTAGGGAGTATGGATCAAGGATTAGATATTTTGGTCACCAAAGAGTTTAAACAACATCATAACGACATGAATATCTTATTATACAATTAAGTAGAACAAAAGCAAAAGAGAACTCATATCCATACAGGGGCAAACTTCCAAAGCAGTGAGGATTTGTGTGCTAAACCTTCTAAGATTTCTAGGGGAAGAAACAGAACTCTAACAAAACCGGCATAGTCAAGACTAGCATTTCTTTTTCCTGTCTCAAGGCTCCAGTCACTGAACCGTGAGGTCCAGTCTTAGTGCACTGGGCTTCTAAGGCAGCCAAGCTGTCCCAGAGTGAAGGCGGCTCTTGTTGAATTTTATTCATTTTTTCATTTTGACCTAAGAGAGGGGGAAATGAATAGCTAAAGTTCTATCTAGTATGTGAAACAATGTTCTAGAAGGGGAGAAGGGAGCCACTCCTAAACAAACAAACAAACCCACTCCTCTATTCGGCAAGATCATCCTCCTCAACAGATAGCTGATATACAAATGTGAGAGGGGAAGAGGCCACTAACCTAGCCATCTTCTAATTCATGGCATGAGATTTGGGGTAGTACTACATCCCTGACTTTCTGCAGCATTTACCGTCTGTGCCAATCATTCCATCAAATACTGAAGTTAACTTATCAAATGCCAAAAAGAGTGCCCTGTACTCGTTTTATTGAGTGTAGCCCCCAACAAATATTTGATGAATTTACAAGCAAATGAATAAATTAATGTGGTTTTTTTTTTCCTTCTCTCTTCTTTTTCCTTCTTCCTCCCTTCTTATTCTTTATGGCATTTTGCTTATGTTTCATGCAGTGTTTTCTCTAAACTGTAAGCTCTGAAAGAAAAGTCTTGCACTCTTTCGTCTTTCTCCACCTGGGGTAACTAAGGACATTCTAAATAATAGCATCACTATATGTATGATAAACATTCAGTGAGAAATAGCAATAGGAGCATCTCTATACAGCCAAACTAGTGCTACAATATCATATGTACTGTGGATGATGATTTTATGATTTTTTGACCTCACATAGCAAAAACGTACCTGCATATAGCAATCAACAATCAGATTCTTTGGAAGTTTTAAAATACAAATTGAATACAAACTGTGATTCGGGGATTATGCAAATAACTTTAGAATTTTATGGGTGAGTAAACTTTGGTCCCTTAGCCCAACACAGCTCTATCTCCTAAAAGTAGAGGCGGTCCCGATTTTTTAAAAAATCATCCATTTTTATTTGTGGTGCTAATTTTGTCAAAAGAAGAATCTTTCTGAAGGGCAGTAAGACTGGAAGGGCAGGAAAAGCCATTTCCAGAGGCCCCCAATATCAGAACATCCTGAAACTGGATTTACATTGCCCAAGGGTCTCCTCTTCATTTTCATTTTTCTCTGTCACCAGAGCCTCTTGAATGATGCAGCTAAAGAAAGGGAAAGACTAGGGAAGACTAGAGAAAAGCCACAGCTCACAATTCAGAGACCATTGAACAGTCACAGAGAATGGCCACTTTAACTCTTCTCCTCAGAAGCAGATGACCTACAGCTGGTGGAACTTCTGCTTCTCCCTGGGTACCCCAATCCTGGGAACTGCAGACCAAGGGTCCAAGTCCAATCCAACAGGTGATGCTATTTAACTCGTGCACAATAGCAACTCTGCCCTTCTTATCATATCTACACAGAGGAGAGGTTTTGCCTCTCCTACCTAAACTGCTAATTAACTCTTTAGAGCAGAGCTGTACAATAGAAATATAGTGTGGGCCATACATGTGATTTAAAATTTTCTAGGAGTGGGAGCGGGTGTAGCTCAGTGGTTGAGCACCTGCTTCCCAAGTACAAGGTCCCGGGTTCAATCCCTGGTACCTCCTGAAAAATAAATAAATAAATAAAATATTCCAGGAGCCATATTTAAAAAAAAGCATAAAGAGACAGGTGAAAATAATTTTATTAATACATATTCAAAATACAATCATTTCAACATGTGGCACTGACCACAGTTTAAGTACTCAATGGCCACATGGAGATGTGGCTGCCATATTAGAAAGTGCAGTTTTAGACAGTTCTTCAAGTATTTAAGACCCTCATCATGGCTCACTTTGATCTTTCTTCATCTAACCAAATATCCTCTATTTCTGATAGGAAGTGGTACCACACACGGCAATTAACAAAAATATGTGTGAATCTCTGCAGTGCCACTTATTAGCTGTGGGATCTTGGACAAGTTAAATAACCTCTACTGTGATCACTGTTCCTGTCTATACAATGGGAATAATACCACCTGCTTTGAAGGAATGAAAATAAAAGACTACATGTAAAACACTTAAGCCTCTGTGCTATACCAACTCTGGCCCTTCCTACCACATCCAGACCCTGCTCTTGGTGTAACTTCCTGACCTTGAGCACTAGATAGGTTCTGGTTTTGTTTAAAACACATAGGCTACGTTTGATACGTGATATGAAGGCCTTCCACTCTGGTTTGCCTCTGACCCTCTTCAAATGAGCACAGCTGGTCAAGTGTCAATTGACCAGTCCAGAGGAGGTCAGAGGCTCCATTCCTCATTATTCTATTAATGCAGCCTACAGTCTTTGGTCTCCTCACCCCATCATATCACATTTGGCTCCTACTGATTTTACAATCATCCCCTCACTAAGTTGAATTGCTGTTAAGTTGGAGCGCTCGCTTGGCACTTGCTCAGCTGTGTAGACTCTGCATTAATTCCCATTAAATGTTGTCTTTGTCATTTTGATTCAGAATTTCAACCTACTGAAACCTTTTATTAATCTTGATTCTTTGGTTCAAAATATGAATGCTTGGGAGCAGATGTGGTTTAAGTGGTTGAACATCTGCTTCCCACATGGGAGGTCCCGGGTTTGGTTCCCGGTGCCTCCTAAAAACAAACAAGCAAAGTGCCGGCTTCCCATACATGAGGTCCCAGGTTCAATCCCAGCCCTGGTACCTCAAAAAAAAATAAATAAATAAAAGAACTCTTCCTCATCCTCCCTCGATAAGCACAATTTTTGGTCACTTCTACATTCCTCAAATCGTATCATCTGAGAAATGCTCTTGTCATGTGCCAACGTTCCACAGCATCTCAACTATAGCGCTGTTATTAATTTTCAAGCCCTGTTTCAGGCCAGGGCTTCTTCACATCTGTCATCTGCTCCAGACTGAAAGGCTGAGACAGGACAGCACAGAGTCAGTCTGGGCTCCTCTTGACCCTCAGCCCTAGGGGTCAGCCCTAGGGGTACAGCACACTACCTGGTTCTTGAAAGGTACTTCATCAACAGATATTTTTGAATACACAAATGAACAAGCTTACTTAATATTTACCACAACCTTGTGAAGAAGAACCTACTTTTTTCTTATTGAGGTAAACATAAATATAGAAAAATTTCCTATTTTAGCCATTTTTAAGTGTACAATTCAGTGGAAATAATGATACTCATAATGTTGTGCTACCATCACCACCACCCACTACCAAAATTTTTCTTCACACCAAACACATTAAGCAATGACCCTCCATTTTCCCTTCCCTCCAGCCTTTGGTAACCTCTAATCTACTTTCTGTCTCTATGAATTTGCTTGTTCTAGTTATTTCATATAGGTGGGATCATCCAATATTCGTTCTTTTGTGTCTGGCTTATTTCATAGAGTATATTTTCAAGGTTCACCTATGTTGCAGTATATATCAGAACTTCTTTCCTTTTTACGGCTGAGTTCATGTTCATGTTCATGTAATGATACAACACTTTTAATTATCTATTCATCTACTGATATTTGGGTCATTTCCACCTTTTGGCTATTGTCAATAATGCTGCTACATACACTGGTGTGCATAGCACCAATCTGTCTGAGTTCCTGCTTTCAAGTCTTTGGGGTTGTATACTTAAAAGAGTGGAACTGCTGGGTTATATGGTAATTCTATGTTTAACTTTTTGAGGAACTGTCAAACTGTTTTCCACAGTGGCTGAACCATTTTACATTCCCACCAGCAACGCACAAGAGTTCTTCCAATTTGTCTGCATCCTGACCAACACATGACAGTTTTCCCCTTCTTTAATAACAGCCATCTTAACAGGTAAGAAGAGTCTACTAGTAGTCCACATTTTACATATGAGGAAAATGAGGTCAAGAAAATGTGAGTAACTCACTTAGAGTCAAGCACTCAGTTACCTGGAACCAGTACTTAAAAATAATGCCCAGAAAGATTAAACAACATGTGCAAAACATACTAATTGCTAATTTCAGAGCAGGATCCCCAAATCACACCTTGTGCGTCTTTTTCTTGTCTCACTAGTGTGGATCACTCCTCCCTGACCACCAACTTTCTTTCTCCCCTTTCTGCAAAAACAGACATGGCTGTAGAAATATCCAAATTAAAACCTGGCAACGGTTTCTATATTCTTGTTTCCTAAATCTATAGGTAAAAACTGTCTAAAACAGGTCATAAATGTTCCTTGGTAATATAATGGGAAAAGTTCTGATCTATGGTGTCTGTAGAATAATTTAAAATAATTATATAAGAGTTTTGAAAAATGCAATTAACACCTTTAGAAGTTTTAAGAAATGAAAATGAATCTCTGGAGATGACTGTTCCCATACATAAAGATAGCCAGTTAAAAAATAAAAATAAAGCTACAAGATACAACCATGTCTGAAGAATATTATGGAGACAGGGTATAGAAGCTATTATTTACAGTGGAATTCATTAGCATGACCACACCAATAAATGCTTAAACTCTGTTGAATCATCACATGATAAAAACACAATTATCACATGTCACTACTGAACATCAAAATTAAATCACCAAATAAACATCTTGTTTCTATTCGGTCCCAGCTGATGCTTCTCTCCCTCTGTACTGGTTTGACACATCCTACCACACTGTCCTTTGGAACACTTCAAATCCTCCTACCTGCTTTTGCAAATCTGGCCAATGTTCTTTCCTTCCTCTTTCTCTTCATTTGTGATTCATCTCCTCCTTCAAAATCCAACCTTCTACAGATGAAGTCACTCCAAACATCTTTCCTTAACCCTAACTTGCCTGGGGCACAAAGAAAGTCTTATCATTTCTGAATTTCTTTCTTCAGGCTTACCAAGCAGTCACAGTTAAGGTTTACTTGACAAACCAATTTCCCAAGCTCACTTAGGATAACAATCTTTCTCTTTGTCCCTCACTTAATATTCTTCATTTGCTCATTCTCCCAACATTCTCTCCGAAGCCTGTATACCCACAAAATTTCAACTTTGGAAGAAGCACAACAAGCCACCTGAGAGTAAAATAACATAGTATTGTTTGCATCATTTAATGCTACCTGTTCTTCATTTTCTTCTAGATTTATCTTGAATTAAGAACACTAAATGATATTGAAGCAGAACTTGACCTTCCTCAGAGTTCCCTCATATCCAGTGGGAATTTGCAAAGTGTTACAATACTCTACAATTCAAAGGTATAAATGGTCCAAGGTTTCTCCCCCGTTCTTTCAAGTACCTGTACTTATGCCTAGTAACTACACAAAGAGAAACTCTCAGCCACCATCCTGGCCATGAGAACAAAGAAAAAGACTTAGAATCATAGAAACCTTGATCTGGAATAGATTTAGAGATCATTTTAATCCCACCCCCTCATTTTCCGGTGAGAAAACTGATGTCCAGGAAGTGAAAATGGTTAGCCAAAGGTCACAAGACTAAGTAGTTACTGGCAAAACCAAGAACAGAACCCAAAATTTCTGACTCCTAATTAAGCATTCTTTCCATTTCTTCATACCACCTGGCAGGGTAGATACATGGGGAACCACAAAAAATAAAATAATCAACCTCCAAAATGTAAAACTTTTTTTTTTTTTTTCGGGAGGGGTGGTTGGGGGAACTATGTATGGACACAATAGTCTTTCTGTCTTTGTTGGAACGAGCAGTGATTTTTACTGTAGCTAAATGCTGAATAAAAAATACACCTACGTACTGCTCACCAAAGGCACAGGACATCAAGATTTAAGTCATCTTCCACAGTCATTCACATTTCATTCCTATAAAATCCATGTAATCCTTTTTGGCCATTAAACTAGAGCTGAGGGTGTCCAAAATGGTAGACACTAGTCACATGTGCCTATTTAAATTTAAATTAATTAGAGTTAAATGACATTTAAAACGCAGTTCCTCAGATATACTAGCCACATTTCAAGTGTGCAATAGCCAATGAGGGGTAGTGGCTACTGTAATAGACTGCGTAGACATGTAACATTTCCATCACTGCAAAAAATTGTATCAGACCATGCTGATAGTCTAAAACATACCAGTCTATGAAATGGGCACACTATGAGAATCACTACAAAGATGAAATTTAAATTTGAAATATAGACTTTTCCAGCTAGAAGGAACACAAAAAAGGTTCTAGGCCAACTTTCTCTGCTTTCTGATATGGAAATTGAGTCTTGGGAAATTTATTTATAACTTCTCTTGCACGCTTTAGACACAATTAGTAGCAGGGTTGGGACTTTGGGACCGAAGGAGGCTTTTTTCTACTAAACCAGCCGAATGACTGAACACTACAATATGGTATGCCTCACCCTCTTTAATATGCTATAGGGTAAGATGTCCAGATAGCATGCACTCCTCCATCTTCTGAAAGGAAAACTGAGGTACAACAACATACTCTGGATCTGTAGATAAATAACTAAAGCCATTAAATCAATTTAGGGATTTTTGTTGAGATTACTCAGCAAGAGATATTCTCTTTTCTGTGAGGGTTGCTAAGCTGTAAAATATGTGGACCTGGGGCTGTCAGAAGCCATCTTGTCTTAGAAAGGGGAGAATCAAGAATAGAGATCACACACACACACACACACACACACACACACACACACACACCCCACATACACAGAAAAGAAATATAGTGCAAGACCAAAGTTCTGATGACATTATTTGAGCATCTGGTTCCAGCTGTGTCTGAAGCTAGGTTAACCCTTGAACTTTAAGTCCTATGAGTCAATAGACTCCCCCTACCCCATCATTTGCCAATCTAACTTGGGTTTTGACATTTGCATGCAAAAAAGTCCTGACTAATATAGTACCTCTTTCCACAAGGAGATTAGGAAGTAGTTAAATTAATACTTCCAATCAACCTTGAAAAGCATAGCAAGAGGGAAACACCAAATTACAAAGCACATGATGGCAGTCACAAATCTTGGTTCATGTGATACCATTCTGTGAGGGATTCCCCAAGTCAACCCCAATTATACTCAAACTGCCCCAGCCATATATCAATCACTATGTTTCAATTTACCATATGTGCTTTTTCCTTTTATTTTCATTCAAATTTACAAGGTTCCTATCAAGGCATGCCTGCAACATCACTTTGAAATTCAATAAAGTATCTTCTATTCACCAAGCCCTGAGAATTTCTTTAAGACATTTTCATCCTAAAAAAAAAAAATACTCCCAAGATCTCATGATGATAGTATGATTAAGACTTCCTGGCCCAGTGGATTTTCACTCAAAGTTTTTCTTTTGATACACTTTTTCACAAACTCTGTACTGATTGCTTATTCTTGAGTCTTACTCCCTTTTCCTTGATTTTGACATTTTCTTTTCTTTTTTTTTAAGTCCACTTTGCTCAAGTATGACAATCATACTTTCACAGAGTCCGGTTCTAAATGATTTTAAAAAATCCATTAACATGATTTTGTTAAGATTTTGATTCCTTCTATACAAAATTATTTTTAAAAATTAATAGTTGTTTGAGGGAAGTGGATATGGTCCCAGGTTCGGTGCCTGGTGCTTCCTAAAGCAGATGAGCAAGACAACAAGCTGGTGCAATGGGCTGGCATGGCGAGCTGATGCAACAAGATGACGCAACAAGAGACACGAGGAAAACATAATGAGAGACACAACAAAGCAGGGAGCAGAGGTGGCTCAGGTGATTAGGCGCCTCCCTCCTACATCAGAGGTCCCGGGTTTGGTTCCCTGTGCCTCGTGAAAAGACCAGCACACAACAAGCAGACAGCAAACGTAAACAATGATAGGGTGGGGAGAAATAAATAAAATAAATCTTAAAAAAAAAAAATTAATAGTTGTTTGAACATGTGGATTTGGACATGAAACAGTCATTTGCATTAGTGGCTTGCTTCTCCCTTCCATTCAAGGATCTTGTCCAAATTCATCATTTCTATGCTGATATGATTTTTTCCCAGCTTATCAACAGTATGGAGCTATGTTTCTTCTTTCTGTTTAGCTTTCTTACTTCAATCCATTAATATTTAGCATTCCAAAATTTAATTTCTTCTATTTCTATGAAATTCCAGCTGAAGTTTAGTAGAGTCCTGTGGCTTAAGATTTTTAACTGATATTTTACAATCAGAATAAACATTTCAATCAAGTTCTGGTAGCATTATTAGTACTGTTTATTTTGTGTCACATGGAAAGCTCTGGCCTAGATTCCATTTTTTATTTAACCTTTTACCACAAGCTTATGAGAGGGGTGTCCATTATGATCATTCTGTAAAGGGGTAGACTGAAGAGGAGAGGTTAAAGATCCTGCCCAAGGTCACAGGGGCAGTCAGGAGTCAAACATGGGTCCCTCTGTCTCCAAAGCCTGGGCTAATTCTTTGGACTTATGTGGCCAAGAATTCTAAAATCTGAGCTTCAAAAACCAGACTAAAATCCTTCATAATTGTATTCTTTGTAGCCCTAAGTCTGAAATCAATGTCTAATGTTGACATTTGCCCTCTCCCATCTTTTGTCCTTTCGCAAGGGGGAAAGAGAGAACTCTGCCTTCTCTTTGATTTTGCCCCTGTAGTTCCAATTTACCTATCTAAGATTGTGAGTTAATTCCATATAAAGGAGATCTGTGAGTCCTGCCTAATAAGGAATCTTCTAATTCTCCCTCATGTGACAATACACTATACCAGTATCAGTACTATGCAATTTATTGGAAAAAAGAAAAGAAAAGAAAAGAAAAAAAAAAAAAAGAAAAGAAAAGGGGGTGGGGGACACATGCTAATTATATCCTTAGAGAATGTGAAATAGCTAGTTCCTTTTCTATTCTCCAGTGTCCCTAGCTGGTCGAAAGAGATAAGTGCTGCAATCCCAGCCTAGAGAAGCCATCTCCAATTTCCCCAAGTCAGTCAATGAGAGGCAGGACTGAAGCACTGAGATCTGTCTTGCCAGACACTTTCCAGGAATGCTTCTCTTCCAAATCATGAGCGACATCTAACGTGACCCTGGGTTGCAAACTTCTGCCCCAGAGCAAAGTAGAAAACCAATTTATGTAAAATTAAAAGCTATTTGCTTGATCCACCACTTGCTTCCACCGCGGCCTACTTTCAAGTGTAACACATTCAGCTGGAATTACAGGCTACCTCCTGGTCTGGCACTGGGGCATAGAATCTATCTATGCCCAACCATGGAGAATAAACATTACAGAAAAATAATGACTTCAGAAGCACCGGGCCCCGTACCCCAACACAAGCTACACGTGTGTTCACGGATGGAAACGAACGGCTGTTTACCCTGAAGGCCCCATAAGAAAAATGCAGTCACCTTTACAGTAAAATGCAACTTACTATTCAACATGCAACAAAGTGAGATTAAAAAAGAGGGCTGGTGACTGAATTCCAACAAAAAGGCTCTTACAGTACCTTGAATTTCTTCCGGAGAGTCCAGGCCATTGAAGAACTGTGCTGAACTGTACTATGGATGGGCTCACAAGACTAAGGTGGGGAAATGGCAGGAGGTAACCAGGTTCTCTATTGGGTGGGTTAGGGCACAGGACTCATGAAGTCGCATTGTGTCTTGCTCTGGAAGCGCACTTAGCAAACTTAGAAACGCAATGTTAATTAATTGAACAAAAGAAACAATGCAGGTTTTGTCTGGCAAACTGTTATGCAACATATTAAAGTTAATGTAAACAGGCTCAAGCCACCCCACAGCTATTCTTTCCATTTCCCGGATACAATAAATAAGGGCACACATTCCTTGTCAGTGTATCACAAATGACAACAAATGTCACCCAAAGTTTCCTGTTGAGAGATGCCAGCAGGTATTGACCAAAGCTTAATAGAGTCTTTCTGAGACGGTTGTGGTTTAGCGCTTTGTCAAAACAGGATACTATTTAAATTCAAAATTTACTGATTCAATTTCAGAAAAACCCTGCTTTGCTGTTTTTACAACCAAATTCGTGGGTGGGGAAACTTTGACCTTTATTTTTTCTTTCTTTCTTTTTTTTAATGGCACCTTATATGGGTCTGAGAAATTCTATATTTAGCAAGCTAGTTTTGAGAAATAAGGTATCTAAGCAAGATGACTATCACTTTCTATGAATTACTGTACATGTGAAATCATGGGCTTGTTACATTATGCAAAAGCAACCCAAGTCAAACAAACAAATATACATTTGCATACATAAATTTTATAAAAATCTTTGTGGGGAGAAAAAGGGGAAATACACCCTAGACTTACTACAGCATAACGTGCCTCCCATGTGAATTAGGTTGAGTTAGAGAAGGCTAAGCCAGGACTAAAGGACTATGGTTAGGAAAGCAAAGCAAAGCAGTCAGCCCAAAGCAGTCCTGTGGTAGGAACTGGGAGGCTGAGGATAGACGGAGCCTCCACCAAGTGGGGAGGGCAGCCAAGCTGATTTCTGTCTGGCAGCTTCCTATTTGTTGTTCCCTCAATCTGAAATATTCTTCCCCTTGACATTTGCCAAGATTCAGTCCCTCCTTGGACTGAAGTCTCTACTCGAAGGTCATTTCCTTAATGAGGCCTTCCCTGACCAGCAGATACACCGTGGGGGCCTCATCACTACTGTGCATTCTGACAGCTCTCCTCACCACCCGACATCCGGTGATACAGATTGTTTCCTTACTAGTTTATTGTCCCACAAGAATGTAAGCTCCATGAGGTCAGGGACCCCAACCGCTTTGTCTACTCCTTATCCCAGGCACCTGGTAGAGTGTCTAGGCCAATGCAGTCACTCAATAACATCAGATACTGAATGGGAATTTCACTAACAATCTCTTCTACTATCTGAAAAGACCGTAGTCTTCTTCTACCTGTCTACCTTGCTACTTAACTGAGCACAGTACTATCAAAAACCATTCCAAAAAGGTCAAGGTCCTCTGAGATACGGGAGAGGCAGTGAGATATAAGTATTAAGCTACTTGTTTTACCTTAAAATCACTTTGAATTACCTTCTGAGGTCTCACAGCTTTGAGAATAGGAAACCTCCCAATGTTGAGGTGCAAAAGACTGGGGAAAATTTGTAGACTTTGAAAAAGAAATCCAATCCACCAAATACCTTGCAATCCATCTCTTCTTTTGTCTCTCTCTCACCTTCCTAATGTTAAGAGATAAATCTTCCAGTGAGTTAGACTACTTTGGCCACTAGCCTTGAAACATGAACCACCAGTGTTCAGGCCTTTAGCCTTTTTCTTTCTGTCCAACACAGCTGAAGGGTGTGACCTTATAAGCAACTACAGTGGCTCATTCATTCAATGAATGAGCCAATGATAAGGTTGGTGTCTGCGGTAAGCCAACCTCCAAGATAGCCCCGAAGATCCTCACCATCAGGTCTTCGTACTTGTGTAGTCCCTCCAACACTGAATCAAGGCTGGTGTGATGGCAAACATAATGGTATGTGATTTCTAAGGCTAGTATCATTTGCTCAGGAGGAAGCTGATTGCCATGGCATAAGGACACCCAAGCAGCCTTGTGGAGAGATCCACATGGTGAGGAACTGAGGCCTCCTACCAAAAGCCGTGTGAACAACCTATCTTAGGAAAGGATCCCTCCAGCTACTGTGGAGCTTCAGCCTCCTATTTTGAATGCAATCTCATGAAAGACCCTGAGCCAGAACCACACAGCTAAGCCATTTCAGAATTTCTGACCCACAGAAACTGTGTGATATAAGAAACGTTAAAATTGTTGTTTTAAGACACCCAAGTTTTACATACTTTGTATGCAGCAAGAGATAACTAATATAGTATCCAAAACTCAAAATGGTGAAAGATGTTTATCATCTGGTCTGGTACATACTTCCCTCCTTCAGGAATGTGTGCCTGCTCCCTCCTTGCCTTGTAGAATCACTGCTGTACACAGCCTTAGTTAACAAAACTACTCAGTCCCAACTTTTGCTTGGGCAGCTGCTTAAAGACGACACCAAATCTACAATCAGGATGCAAATATACAAAAGAACCCAGAATTTCAAAATGCCTGGTCTCTAGTTGGCCTGTTATAGCATACTGAAATCCTAGTGCATCTGAGGGTGCTCTGTTAATGAAGCTTTTGGCCACGTAGAAGAGGGATCTCTAGGAGAAAGGCAGGCAATGGAGTTGAGCACGTTGTTCAAAGTCCACGGCAAGGTGGAAACAGCGATTCTTAGGCTCCAAATAAATGGTGCTCTCTGGGAATGTGGCTTGAGCTTCTGATTTTTTTTTCCTATGAGAAACTGGAAAATGAGAATTTAATGGGAAATCTCCAGATTTTTTACCTTTTGCAACTAACGCCGAAAATGCTAAACACTGTGTATGCACACAAAGCAGTACCTAGCCTGCAGGCTGTCAATTTGCAACCTCTGATGGAAAAACAAATTCTGTTCCCCTCTCCTTACTCCCACTGAATCAATTAATTTCATTCCCTAAGCTTCTTTCACAATTTCTTGGATAATCCCATGTTTTATATATAAAATATTACTGTCCTGTTTGTATAAAAGTTGTCATGATGACTGGGAGCCAGCCACATGTTAGAAAACATTTGCCCCCTTTTTCATAAATGCAGTAAATAGTGTGATAATACAGAAGTGAAAGAACAAGTCTCCTGCAGGTGTGAAGAGAACCACCCTTAGGGGGAAAAAGTAACAGGGCAGTGAAGAGTGACAAATTACTCTGCCCCAAGAGAAGCAGGTCAGCTCTGTCAGGAAGGCCTCATCAACAGACAAATTTAAAATTGGGACTTCCCTTCCTAACACATCAAGACCCAGGGAAAGTAAAAATCACAAGGAAAGTAGAGTACTCCCCGGTCCTGATGGCCAGAGTTGACTAGCTATAAAGCCAAAGAGAAAACAACTGCACAATTTCTTCTTAGAGGGAGGTGGGGGAGGCTGGGAGAGGCTAAGGAATGGGGAGCGTCATCACCACACACACCAATGGCTCTTCTTCTCAGGAGTGGCAGCCAACTGTGCCATCATGAGAGAAGTAGACCCTGTGCAGAGGCCCAGAAGACATGAACAATCAGTCCAGCACATTTTTCTTTGGCTGTAGAATCTTCAACCCATCTGGCACATATGAAAGATCTAGAAATCGTAATACATCTATGCCCATTCTAAATGCAATTTGCTTTGAAATGCATATGGGAGTTGACAGTCACCACCCTCTGACCACCTATCACCATATTATGCCTTAATATGATGTATAATTCCAATGCTTTTTGTGTAGGGTAGCCTAGGATCTCACAAGTAATAGCCTCAATGAACCTCATCACAAAAGGGATGATCAGTCAAAAGCTGCAAAAGCAGTTAACATTTCCGAAGTTGCCATGTTTTCTGCATATTTTTTTTACTTGATCCTCTCACTTAAGCCGAGTGGAAGATATTTCCATTTTATAGAAGTTCAGATGCAAGCTAACTTGGACAAAGTTGCACAGCTGGTAAATGATGGTTTTTAAATTTGATATATCTGACTAGAGTCTTGACTACTAAGTTTTATTTTCTCATCAATACCTCAAACTGAACTAAAGGTAACCCCAAGTTTTTCCCTTACCAATCAACCTATTCAACCAGTAAACTTAAAGCTATTACTATTATTAAGAATGGAAATGATTATTAATTGTATTATTAATAAAACTAAAGACCAATAAATAATGTGGCTTCTATTGCAGGGTAGGTATGAAAAGCATGACTGTGAACAAGATTTGGAAACAAGAAACATTAGTTTCTTGACACTAATGGAAAATAAGGGTTTGGCTTCTAGGAAAGCCAGTAGGAAGCCAGAGTATATGTCAGTCTCTGCCCCTCAGGGAGAAGGTGAGATCAGGGACACTCGTGGGACCCTTATAGCAGTATCAATGGAAACTGAAGGTCAAATTCCTCCCCCTGAGATTGAGGAAAGAAGAAGGCTGGTCTGTGGAACTGAAGCAAACCTTTGATGGAAGGAAACTTTCAGAGGAAATGGTTTAAGCTTTCTTGGTTTGAGGGGTATTTTTCATATTCTCTTTTGAAGTTCTTATTTCCATCTTAAGTCTGCACAACTAAAAATAATCTTCAGTTTTCAAAGGGCCTTGTCCTTCACTCTAGGGGAAAGGGATTGGTGTCCCTCAAGCTTCCAGGTCTTTGGAGGGAAAACTTAATCCCTTAGGGCAATAATTCAGTCAGTGGAAGCTCCCACAGATCACTGAGGTATTTTCCTGCTCTGATGGCAATGCAGTAAAAGGAGGAGGCAGAAAGACAGTATGTGCCTAGGAGTTGGACAGGTACACTGGAGATGTACGAAGAAGGCACATTAAGACACCATCTTTTGGGAACCAGATGTGGCTCAAGCAATTGGGCTCCTGTCTACCATATGGGAGGTCCAGGGTTCAGTTCCCAGGGCCTCCTGGTGAAGGCAAGCTGGCCCGTGCTGAGAGCTGGCACAGCAAGATGGTGCAACAAAGAGACACAGAGGAGAGACAATAAGAGATGCAGCCGACCAGGGAGCTGAGGTGGTGCAAAAGACTGAGTGCCTCTCTCCTACTCCGGAAGGTCCTAGGATCAGTTCCCAGTGCCACCCAAAGAGAGAACAAGCAGACACAGAAGAACACACAGCAAATGGACACAGAGAGCAGACAATGGGGGTGGGAGTGGGGGGATAAATAAATAAATCTAAAAAGTAAATAAATAAAATACATTTATTAAAAAAAAACAAAAAACAAAACACCGCCTTCTGACCTTTCATCAGGAGGACACATTTACCAAAATGTCCTAGCAGGCTAAAGAACTTGCTAGGCCACCACCACCAAATAGAACTTTCTATGATGATGGAAATATTCTATATCTGCATTGTCCAACATGGTATTTAAATTTGAACTGAAGTAAACAGAATTAAATTTAAAAACGCAGTTCTTCGGTTGCACTATCCGCATTTCAAGTGCTCTGTTCTTTTATGCTCCCACAGTTCCCTACATATACATCTATTAATACATTTATTACATATTATAATTCTTTCTGTACAGTCTCAACTCTGACATAAAAATATTCGATTCTGTACTTCCAGTACTAAACAAGGTCCAGTATACAATAGGTATGTAAAAAATGTTAATATGGATTCATAAGTGAATACATGGATGAATGAATGAATCACTCAATCCTCTGATCCATTTTCACATTTATTTCCTAGGGCCCTTGCTCTTAAAGTGGATCACTGTGTCATTTACACCAAAATCTAATACCAAATGAGGATGTTAATAATTATACTAATAAAGACCACAATGAGACTTAGATCTTGTGGATGATGATAATGAAGATCAATAATCTCTTCATGAGAACACTGTGGGCTTTGCTTCCCAGTAACATTGTTCTCTATCAGCCTTCCTCCAGGCCCTGCCTGGCATTTTTCCAACATTAGGTGAGAAAACTGTTTTCTTGATTTTCATCGGTTCTTCTTTTCCCTTTCTTTCTCTATCAATCCAATAGTAGCTGGGTGTCCAAGCTTCTCCTCCTAAACATGCCCTGAAGACCCAAGCCAAACTTCTAAGCCAGGGGTGTCAAACTCTTTCTGTGAAGAGCTAGTTAGTAAATCCTGTAGGCATTGCGGACCATACCTTCTGGTGCAACTACTCAACTCTGTCCAGAGCAGCCATAGACAACCAAACCAATGAGTATGACTGCGTTCCAGTAAAACTTTCATCTGTGAACACTGAAATGTTCACGGGCCATGAAATATTATTCTTCTTTTGATATTTTTCAACTATTCAAACATGTAACAACCTTCTTAGCTTACAGGTCTTACAAAAACAAACTGCTGGATCTGGTCCATGGGCCTCAATTTGTTAACCTCAGGGTTAAGACCCGTGACCTGCTCATGCTCTTCATATTAAAGTGTCTGGGCCTGGGATCATAGAGATATCCTGACACTAATGGAAACCAACCCAAACTGTAGACAATGAGATATACAAGAGCTCTACAGTCCAGCTGCTTTAGGGGCCAACTGGGAGCCCTTCAGCACTTGCTTCAAAGGGGATGGAGGCAAATGATGGAGGTGAGTGGTAGACGTATATGGTTGAGGAGCAGGTTGGAGAAGGGTGGTGGGTGAGTGGTAGAGGTGTAGGGTGAGGGTGTGTGGTAGAGGTGTTGGTGAATGGTGAGAGCCATTCTTTATCCATCTACTCTGTAGCAGCTCCAGCTGTTGTCATTATGAGCAGAGCAGAGAAAGGAAGGTTCAGCTGGTCTCAAGATTCTTTAATAAACCAGTTTTGTCCAGACTTCTATTAGTCAAAATCCTGATCTACACAAGAGTTTCTGCAAGCTTGTTAATTATGTCTTTGATCTGCAGTTACATTATCTTCAATTAAGCATTAATATATTGTGCATGAACTGACACTGTGTCATGCAAAATGGTAAGGCTCCTGGAATACATTTCCAAAGCCAGTATTCTAAATAGAGCTGTGTAGGCAGTGAAATATTTATTCTCAAATTCATCTGTGTACATTTTCAAAATTACTGCTCTCTAAATTTTCTCTGAAATGTCTGACCTGCTGTTCATAAGTCAAAAAATATAATCTCTCTTTTGTAGAACTCCAATTGGTAAATTATGTTAAAAAAAAAAATCAGATTGGTTACTTGCTGTTAGATGGTAGGTATTCAAGCCTCACACAGTTGGTATTACCTTAAAGGAAAATCGCCCCAAATGCCCTACAGACCTCATGGACCACACTGCTGTAAAGACGGCTCTGCCTTCATCAATTAACAGCCTAAAAATTCCCAAACAGTTGCAGAATGAATAGCCTATTAAAAAAAAATAGTCAAGCCAGGTGTGTGAATATGGTTAACAGAGGATTGAGGTAAGAGATCCACTTTGTCTTTCTGATTCCATGTTGGTAGTTTACTCTTTCTGTATTTTGCAAGCAGTGCTTGTTTATAAAACACTGGCAGAAGAAAGGTGCCGCATCAACACAGACTCTACATTTTAAATAGCATTCAAATTCTTGAATGAAGTGTGCCCCAAACTCCTGGAAACCAGGTGTGACACTGAGACACAGCCAATTTGAATACTTACATGAATGGTATCCAAATGACTGTAGGAGGAAATCAGGTTAGTGATCTTGTGAGACTTACAGTATTTCCTAATTTGGTCTGGTCTGGAAATATCATAAAAATGGGCACGTATTGTAAAAATGTGGTATTTTTGGTCCATTCCAAAGCAGAAATGCACATGTGTATAGAGGAGATTGGTTACATATTTTAAACCCCAAGATAGACTTCCAATTTAATACCAATTAAATTATCCTTTGTCCTCACTCTCTGGACTTCTCAAGAGGATCCCAAGGTAAAAAGAGTGGGTGGCCTACCTTATTTTTACATGTCCAGTGCTACATCCTGGACAAATTCACCCAAGGGCAAGTCAAAACCCCTGACATGTGATTCCTTAATATCTTCTAATGACCATACATCCCTCACATTGGTGAGATGAGGTCACAGAGTTCATTTCTACTACCCTACAAGGAGCTGGGAATAAAGAAATGAGCGAGAAACAGAATGAAATAGATCCTGAGATTTTAAATTTGAAAGGAACATAGCTGTCATCATGCCAAGTGTTCTTCAACCATGGTTGTGGATAAAAAGCACTTATGAAAGTTTTTTAAACATCCCCATGCTTGGGTCCCATCCCAGGATTCTCATTCTGTAGCTGAAGCGTAGGAATGATTTCAGAAAGATTTGAGACCTAGGTCTTGATGATAATAATTATATTAATTCTGTGTGTCCTCAGGGCTGAGAGTCACTGACTTCTTACAGATAAGAGACTGAGACTCACAGAGGCTAAGTCAGTTAGCTGGAATCTGACATGCTTGGGTTCAAAACACAAACAACGGAGGAAACTGCATAGCATACATCTGACCACTGGGTGTGGGCCCCAGGCTGAAGGAGTGCCATTACCCTGTGACTATAAGGAGGCGCTATTCACACTGTAGCCATCTAGATTGATCTGTATAGCTAACAAGATTTTTTTTTTTCTGGCTGATGGGCAGCAAAGTGCTTTAATCTAATAAAGTCAGGTATATTATGACAATATTTCAACAGATTAGCATAAGGTATCTTGAAAGGGTACCTTCTCCAGTTTTATGCAGGCATATCCTATGGTGTAGTAGTGGCCCCGCGAGCAAAGGACATTGTCTTTGAATCTCAAAAGAGCCAAGAAACAACCAGTTCTGTCATTATACCTATAGCAATGCCTGGAAAGATTTCAGACCAAGATAACAGAAAGGGAGGAAAGCTGGGTGTTGAATTGCACCTCTGTGCAAATTATAGAAAAGTACATCTTTCTCCGAGCAGATACAGCCCGGTTCCATGCCAGGGTGCATGGCTTAGTGACTAGATTTCTTTCCTCACTGGCCCCTCATTCAGGCACTCTTGTTCAATGAACAACCTGCACACAATCATAGTCAGTTCTCTAAAGCTGGGGTTGGCAAACTACAATCGATGGACCAAATCTGGCCCACTGTCTGTATTGGTACAGACCATGAGCTAAGACTGGTTTTTACATTTTTAACTAGTTGAAAATTATCAGAAGAGTATCTCATGACACATGAAAATTTTATGAAATTCAAACTTCAGTGTCCACAAATAAAGTTTTATTGGAATATTAGCCATGTTCATTCATTTATATATTGTCTATGGTTGCTTTGGTAGGACAACAGCAGAGTGAGTAGATGTGACAGAGACCCTATGGCCCACAGAGCCTAAATAACTCACTATCTGGCCTTTTACAAAAGAAATTTGCTGGTCCCTCCACTAAGGGAAGAAAAGAAGGAAGAAAAGAATTGCTATTAAGCCAAATTCCTTTTGTAGATGTAATGAAAAGTTCCAAGCAAATATGGCAGGTGAAATAGTTTCTTTATATATACAAAAGATACAGAGACAACAATGGACGAAGGTCAACTTCATTACCTAGCCATCTTGACAGTGCCTTTAAATGTCATCAATCAGTGTGTGCCTTGTATGACTTGCAGGGGAGCATTATAAATTACAGTGCACGGGTCCCTGACACGTCCCAGGGACTGTAACATGACTCTGGTGACGTAATGTGATAAAGGAGATTTCTCCGTATGGCTCTATGTGGCACAGAGCTGGAGAATTTCCAAGAAATTTAATTTTTAGAATGCCACCTTTGACTATTCAAGATAATTCTATCCAAGCACTGTGTATCCTTGAAGAAAACTTTATCTTTTCTGGAAATGCTTGTCATTGGGTGTTGTCCTCGAAAATATAAATTTGAAGCTATTTTTTCCAACGAGACAGACTAAATCCAGGATGTAGATTTTCCAATTAGACTCTTTTTAAACATCTGTTGGGAGGCTGCATTTAACATTGGTTTCTTGAGCAAAGCACAATTTGATTAAACTGCCTGAAACCAAGCCAACGTCTGCAAAATAATAGCTCAATTAAATTCTGTTTTGCTTTCATTTGTCGTAGGTTTTCCTGAGTGTGATACTGTTGCAAATAATCAAGTAAACCAATGCCTTTCAAAATGAGAGATTTAGGTACATTTCTACCCTCTTCCAAGTTTATTTAATAATCTATTCCATCTTTGCTATGCTTCATTGAACTTAATCTTGACACCAAATACATTTCTGTATTTTGCCTTTAGTCTCCTTTAATTTTCTAAACTTACAAATTAAAGTTCTGTGCCATTAATATCATACCTTAAACAGATTAACAGATGTACAAAGGCATGTATAGGGCATTAGGGCAATCTAATCACCCTGCGGGAGTTTTCTGATTTTCACTCCATACTCGGCAAGATTCATTTCATCAACCCAGTGAGAGACTGAGGCAAGACTGATGTTAGATTCTTTTAATGCTTTGTTTATGGTCTTGAAATGTTCCTAGAGGTATGTGAACCTGAGACCAGTCTAAGCCTCTCCATCTAAAGCAGTATCAATTTTCCTTTCTTTTTGGCTTAAGGTCACTTGTTCATTCATTCTTCGCTCACTCATTCATTAAAGAAATATTTACAGATTGCCTACTTTATACCAGGCATGGCTGCAGAATGCCATGATTTCAGATTGAAGCCTAGTCCTTTGGCTGGTAAGACTACCTAACATTAATTCATATAAAATCGTGGGAAGGCAGAGCAAGAGAGAGACCAGGACGGAATTTTTAGACGAGCAACATCCCCATTTATGCCATAAAGACACACTTAGGAAAACAATGTGCCATTACAATAATACTGAAAACAGCAGTAGCAGTGATGGCAGCAGCAGCTAACATTTGCTAAGCACTTCCTATGTCCCAGGCACATTCTAAGTAGGAGCTCAGCTAATCCCTGTAACGAATGTCATAGATTAGGTGCTACAATCACCCCATCTTACAGATGAGGAATCTGATGTCTTCCCATTGTCTGGTTGCCCACGAATTGACTATAAACAAAAGAACCGCCCCCATTACTCTGCTAAAACTTGTATTTGAATAGAGACTGCTAATAAGTGAATTAAAATATAAGTTTGAGTTAATAGTCATTTTCCCTCTAAAAACAGTTTGTATAATTATGAGAAGAGTTAACTTTTCTGAGAATTTACTATGTCTCAGGTGCTATGCAAGTACTTTTCAGGTAGTAATCATTTAATCTTCACAATTGCCCTTAGGTAGATGAGGTTATCAGCCACCCTCTCTAGATGGAAAAAAGAAAATTCAGAGCAGTCAAGCTACTTGTCCAAGGTCACACAGGAGTAATAGTAGTGTCTGGAGCTGACCATAGCAGCCTGACACCAGAGGCCATGCTATTTGTCAATATACAATGCTGTATCCTCCCACACTATTCTGATACATGAATCTTCAGAATTCTCAACTATCTTGCTGAGTTTATGTGGCAACCCAGTGTACAAGGTCCTGTGACTTTAAAGGACAAATCACACCTTATTTTTGACCATGAAGAGGTATAATTTCAGGGTAAGAGTACAATTTTCTCAGTTTTACATAAGAATATGGGGAAAAGCACAAAGCACATATTTAATTTTAGGTAATATTTTTCAATAGGTACCACAGGATCTATCAAACTTCCCCTCCCCCCAAAAAATTCCAATTACTTCTCTACTCTGGTGTGTGAACAGCATAATCTCTGTCAGATAAGTCCATCACACTTGGCAAACAGAAGGCACACACATACCACCGCTCCCAAATCCTGTGCCTGTGGCAGACCAGGCTAATCAATCATGGAACTTCTACAATGCCCATCTTGGATCCAGAATCCTTAACACAGCATGCTACAAAGGGCTAACTCATACCTCCATCAAAATCAGCAGTCACAAGGAAACCCCCTTGCTTTTTCTGTTCTACATAGTTCAGACTCTTAATGCTATTTCTAGAATAAAAAACAATTCCTTTACACTGTCAAATAAAGAACAAACCAGACAATTTTACTGATGTCTTATTAAAAGTGGCTTCATTTTGTCTGAGGAAGCAGCTCTTTCTTTAGGCACCAGGACTGGGGATTGAACCTGGGACTTCATATGTGGGAAGCCAGCACTCAACCTGCTGAGCTACACTGGCTCCCCCAAGCTGGTTTTTCCTTTTGTTTTATTTTTAGGAGGTAACAGGGATTGAACTTGGGACCTCATACATGGGAAGCAGGCACACAACCACTTGAGCTATATCCGCTCCTGGAAGCAGCTCTTTTGTTTGTAGATCAGCCTATGGGTCCTATGGCCAGAGGATATCAGAGGCAACCAACTAGCCAGCCCCAATGGAATAGAAACACCAATGAATCAGAATAGATACCAACGGAAAAGAAGCACGGAACCACATGGCAGAGAGTTTAGACATGGAAAAGCACATCACGTCATGCCACTTTCATGCTTCTTTCTGAAGAAAGCATAGAGATATAATTCTCTTGGAATTAAACTCAGACACAATTTAATCACCAAGGGCCTTCTATCTAAACAGCAGGAAATATAGATGACAGTATCTGCGATCCTGGATTTTCAGGACTATACTTATACCCACCTCCTTACAAAGGGAATCAGGACTCTGAATTCCCCCCTCTACCCTCCCTCCATAAGAAGACTAAAACCTTTCTTCTCAGGACATCTAATTTAATCAAAAGCTAGAATACTAAGAAACTAGATGAAGGCAGCAGAGTTTAGACTTGGTATGGTAGATAAGAGAGAACTACTGGAAGTATTTGAATAGCAGAGTGACATGGCATTTAAGGAAAGGGTGAAAGCAGTAGGTAAGATATGAGATATGCATGAAGAACAAAAGACCTGTTGGAGGGAATGAAAGACAGGTAAAAGTTCTTTGCCATGATCCAGGTGTGTGCTAACCAAAGACTGAACTTGGAATAAGGTAACAGCAGGGGAAACACAGAGAAAGGAATGGAGAGAAGATACCCAGTGGAAGGAAAAAGGGCAGATCTGATGACCAATAACAAGGTGGGGACAAAGGAAATTAATGAGTCAATGATGACTCAATTTACTCTGACTAATAGGGCCTGGGGATAAGAGTGATCAGGTACATTAGAGACACTGAAATTGATGTGAAAGAGTGCCATAGTTAGGCAGTTAAGAGTTGTCAAACGGAGTCGGAGGTGTAGAGGTACCAGATGAAGCAATGAGTTCAGGTGTGCTGCTGGAAAGGCTCAAGGGAACTGAATCTTGGGAAAGGAAGGAACTTGGGTTCCTGGAGAAAATGGGAGGCAGAAAGAGAATGGCTTTAAAGGAATTAAATTGCTTTAAAGGAGTTAAAAAGAGGCCAATTTTCAAAAACAATGAGGTAGTCAAAGGAACATGTGCTACTAGAAAGTCAGGCAAGTTGAGGTGGGGACAGAGATGTGGCCACTGAATTGGTGACAATAAAATTCATTAAAATATGAAGTAAACCAGATTTGGGGGATGTTAAAAAGGAAACTGGTGGAAGGTATAAAATAACTGACGGAAGCTTCAAGAAAAAAAATGAAGAAAAAGAAAGCAAGCGAGAGACAGAGAAAGAAAAAGAAAAAGAGAGAGGTTGGCTTAAAAAAAAAAAAAGAAAGAAAGAATTGAAGCAGCAGGCAGAATACTCTGATTCTAAAAAGCCTGGCAGTAAAAGAAGGAGCTAGAACAGAATAACTTGGAAGAATGGAGTCATCTAAAGTTTTTGAACTACCCATTTGAAATCTACATTTACCATGAACACCAAGAAACGCTGGGTTCTGTCTGCTTGAATGTTCACCAGAGTCCTTCAACAGGATGCAACGGAGAAGGACAAGGGCTGGCGCTCCGTGCCCAGTTGTGTATTGGCAGCTTTGAATTCTACTACTTAGGTAGTTAAAATATGTTCTTTTGATGGAAGGAAGAAAAGTTATGAATAGAAGGCAGCAACCCTAGACCCTTTAAAAATGACGAGTATTCAGCCTCTGTAATTTAATGGGCAACAATTTCAAATTCAAACAACCCTGACAGCAAGGCGGCTGAAGTCCACTGAAAGTTCAAAATGGGATATGTTCTCTTTAAAATTTTGAGAGCGACTAAATATGACAACCATCTGATGTATGAAAATTATTCACAACCAAAAACAGACAGTCTGGAAATAGCCGGGATGACTTCATTTAGACAGAATTACCCAAATCTGTTTCTAATACACACAGTACACATAATAAATTTTTACAATATGACAAGGAAAACAAACTTAATAAAAGTTCCCGATCTTTTGTTACACAAGCATGCTATATCCATGCTATGTTTATAATAGTTTGCTCATGATATCACAGCTCAGTAACAAAGGCCCAAGCAATACAAAAACAGTTACTAGGCATGACATCAGCTCACAACTACCGTAATTACATTGGTACACAAATTTCCCAAACTGTACATTTTCCAAACTGCTTCTCAATTTCAACGGCTGCCTTTAGACAATTACTTGCAGAGTTGTCTGCAGGCTTTGAGTAATACCCGTCTTTCTTCTCTTTCCCAAGCGTCATTTCCCTTTAGAAAGTGCACATTTCAATTACAAGCACTATTTTTCAAATATGCCCCAAAACATATGTCCAAATTAGGAGACAGTGTGGTCTAGTGGTTAGTGATGAGCACTAGGCATCAGCAAATTGGTTCCATTGCTTTCGCCGTCACTGCTGGCTGGGACCAAGCAGTAGCTCAGGGAGAGGCTGTGGAGTGTGATGGAGAGCAGCAGAGATGCTAGAGCCAGACTTTGTGGGCACAAATCTCCCCTTTGCCACTTATTAGCTTTATGGCCTCGGGAAAATTTACTTTTCCATTTCTGTGAAATGGGAATAATAATAGGGCCTATTCCAATAGGGTTGTGGTACCGTGGTTGGCTCCTAGTGGTTGGCTCCTAGTACGTACTACGGCTTTGCTATGTAATATTATTACTGTCATCTTTCTGGGACTCAGTTTCCAGTTTGAAACTGGACCATGGTGAATTGTATAATTTCTCTGACATTAGGGCAGGAGTTGCATCTTGGTCACAGTATGTAGCTATAACGAGGTTCAATAAATAAAGTTTGAATGAATGAATGAAATGAATGAATGAATGAAACCCATAGCATCTGCAATACCCAGTAATTTAAAAAGTGGAGAATATTATCTTGTAGAAATTGGTTTTCATTTGATTTCTTTAATGGCTTGCTTTCATGTTCCTGCAGCTAATGTTGATAAATACCTCCAGCCCAGTTGAAATAACGAGTGTAAGGAAAAAAGATATCGCCTTGTGATAGCAACAGCATATCTCTCTAAGGATCAAACTTTTTGAGCCCATCCCATATGCACGATCTCCATCTCATTGTGCTGCACGGTCAGCTGGCTTTCCTGACCAGGCGAGGCGCCAGGGGAGCGCGACTACCCCGGTTGTCACTTCTGGTCCGTGGTGCTTGCACCAAATGCTGTTATTCTAGGCTTTGGGAAATTTTCTAACCACTGGACAGGGTCCAATGCTGTGTGCTAATGAGTTTCAGACTGGAGGATTTCACTGTGCATGTGTCAGAAGAGCGCCATGGTTTGTAGCGAGGTGGGGGC
>JAQZBX010009788.1:0-45426 GCA_029593785.1 Cabassous unicinctus
ATTCCTAAGGCCACAAGCAAGGCAAGCCCAGGACAAGACACAGGCTCAGAAAAGATGGAGAGGACCCTGCACTTCACATTCATCTCAGCCATATCTTCTTGATAGGAGAGCTAAAAATCTGAAAGAGAGCACTAGCCAACACAGAGCCTGTTTTCAAAGACTGTGAAAGGAGTCCTTGTGTTGGTTTTTTTGTTTTTGTTAGCTCCTGGCACTTTAAGAAATCTCTGTCATGTCACTATCGGGATACAAACTTAAGGAACAGACAGCTCATGGAATAAATCTCAGAGTTAACACTTTAAAATATTAAAATGTACAGTGTACAACAAATGATTACATGGCAAACAACAACAACAAAAAAAAATAGGAAGTGAGGGCCCATCCAAAGGAACCAGATAAAAATCCAGAAACCAACAACAAAGAACATCAGAATCTGGACATACCAGAAAAAAAAAAAAAAAAGACTTTTAAAAAATGATCCTCTCATCAGAGATGGGGGGATGTGTGGGGAGGGATGCAACTGGGGCATGCCTCTATGGCATATGAATATGTTCAAGTGGTCTTGGGGCATTATCTCGGTGGTGGAGACCCACATAATAAGTGAAAGAATACTGAATTCTCATCCTGGGAAGTCCTGCTACAGTCTCTAATAGAGCAGCAAGTATCCCCTGAGTACATGGGCAGTGCCTAGAGAAGGAGGACAAACCAGGCCCTTGATATTGATGGTTGTACTTATGAGCCTTTTCTAGGGAAATTGAAACTTAGCTCAGGAGTATATATTGCCTAAAAGTTACCTCCTGAAAGCCTCCTTGTTGCTCAAATGTGGCCTCTCTCTAAGCCAAACTCAGCACTAACTTCCCTCCCAGCATGGGAATGACTCCCGGGGATAAGCCTCCCTGGCACTGAGGTATTATTACCAAGTTCCAAGTAGCAATGAATCTGGAAAAAGGCCTTGACCAAAAGGGGAAATATTAAATACAAATGAATTTTTATGGCTAAGAGATTTCAAAGTGAGTCAGGAGTTTATTCCAGAGGTTACAATTGTGCATGTCTCAGCAGAATCTCATTGACTGCCACAGTAAGCAGTGCCTCAAAGAGCGGGACCCCTGAGGGCTCTAGAGACATCTAGACACTATAGGTCAGGCAGACAATCTCAGGAGTTCAGCACCCTGTCAATGGGCCTTACTTTGGAATTACCCCAATGTAACAGAGTTAGACTCATTTATAATTTCCCTATGCATGGCTCTTCTATCCCTTTTATTTGAACCTATAATTAGCACTATACTTGTTAAGTATATGTCCCAAAGACTTAAATCTCCAGTCTGTTCATATGCCAGTTGAGCCCTGAATCTCAGCAGAGTTTCAATACCTACACATCATTTCATTGGACTCACCCAGAACAACTAACAAAAGGATAATGATGGACAATGCCCATCCCAGGAAGTGGAGAGTGCCTGCAACTGCAAGAAATACTGTTCCATCCATCTGCCCCATGGGATCTAAGTCCTCTCTCAATTGGAGACAAGGTGGACATCACCATCCCCAAATCCTCAAATCTGAGGAATGAACAAATATCAGGGTGGAAAGAAACCATGGACTAAAGTAGACTTATAATCATAAGCATTCTAGCAATGGAAGAACTTCTATCACTGATATAAAGGCAGTGGCCACCAGAGTTTCTGAGGGGAAGGAGAGGGTAGAACAGGTGCAACATGTGGGCTTTTATCGGGATATTGGAATTGTCCTGCATGACATTGCAATAATGGATACAGGCCATTATACATTTTGTCAAAACCCATGAAATTGTGCAAGGCAAAGTGTAAACTATAATATAAACTACAGTCCTTGGCTAGTACAATGCTTCAGTATGTGTTCATCTATTCTAAGAAATGTACCACATAATGAAAGATGTTGTTAATGTGGGAAAGTGAGGAGGTATATGGGAATCCCCTATATTTATTATGTAACATTTTTGTAATCTAAAGCTTCTTTAAAAATAAATATATATATATATATATTTAAAAAGATCCTCAATATGCTCAGGAAGATAAAGGAAAACACAGAGAAAGAACTAAAAAATATCAGGAACACAATGAATGGCCAGTAAGAGAGCCACAATAAGGAGATAGTAATTTTTAAAAGGAACCAGGGAGAAATATTAAGCTGAAGACCACCATAACTGAAATGGAAATTTTCCTGCAGGGTGTCTACAGAAGTTCGGAGCTGGCAGAAGCCAGTGAACTCAGTGAACTCAAAAATAAGAATTGAAATGATTTAGGCTAAGGAAGGGAAATTTTTTAAATGAGGGAAAAAAGTGAACAGAGCCTAAGAGACCTATGAGACACCATCAAGCATAGCAATACATGCATTATGGGAGTCAAAGATGGAGAAGAAAGAGAGAAAGGGACAGGAAGAATATTCAAAGAAATAATGGCAGAAAAAGACATGAACATATATATTCAAGAAGTCCAATGAAACCTAAACAGGATAAACTCAAATAGAACTATACCCAGACATATAGTAGTCAAATCGACAAATGTCAAGGATAAGGAGAAAGCTTTGAAAGCTTCAAGAGAAAAGCAATGTGTTAGGTACAAGGAGGTCCTATAAGTTTTAAGTGCCAATTACTAATCAGAAATCATGGAGGCAAGAACATGGGATAAAATATTTGAAGTGCTGAAAGAAAGCAATTGCCAAAAAAGAAATTTATAACTGGTAAGAATGTCTTTCAACAAATATGAGAATGTTTTCTCATGAATAACAAATATATAATATTAATACAGGGTGTTAATAATCAGGTGGACTGGGGGAAAATACACCAAATGTAAGATATGGACTAGAGTTAGTAGTAATATTTTGACGATGCTCTTTCATAGTTTGTAACAAATGTTTCACAACAATGCAAAGTGTTGCTGATGGGGTTATGTATAGGAGCCTATATGATGATATGCCTGGGTTTTTTTGGTAAATTCATAAATTTTACTATACACATTGTTTTTATATGTCCATGTATGAATGATATACTTTGATAAAATTTTATTTAAAGAAAGAATGCCTTTTCAAAATGGGGGAGATATTAAGACATTCCCAGATAAACAAAAGTTGAAGGATTTCATCATCATTAGTCCTGCCCTATAAGCAATGTTAAAGGGAGTTCTTCAGACTGAAAGGAAAGGGCATTAGTTCAAATAGGCATAAGAAATAAAGATTTCAAGTAAAGGTAACCATTTGGGTAATTAAACATGCCAGCATTATTGTACTATATTTTTTGGTATGCACTCCACATTTTGCTTCTTACAGGTTCTAAAATTCAAATGCATAAAAAGTAAGACTAAATCTGTGGTGTGGACATAAAATGTATAAAGGTATAATTTGTAACAACTAGAACAAAAAGGTGGGAAGATGGAGGGTATAGGAACAGTGTATGTGTATACTATTGAAGGTAAATTGATATCAAATCAAACATGATTGTTAGATATTTAGGATGTTAAATTTAAGCCCCATGGTATCCACAAGGAAATATATGACAAATATGTACAGAAGGAAATGAGAAGGGACTCAAAATGGTACACTACAAAAAATCAAATAAATATTAAATAGGCATTAATGGAAGAATTGAGGGACAAAAAGATATAAACCTTAGAAAGAACAATAAGTAAAATGGTAAGGTCCTGCATTATTAATAGTTACTCTAAATTTAAATGAATTGAACTCTGCAGTCAAAAGGCAGAAAACACATTTTAAGCATGACCCAACTATATGCTTTTTAAAAGAGACTCACCTTAAATTCAAAGCCACAAGTAGGCTGAAAGTTAAAAGCAGTAAAAGTATGCCATGCAAATAGTATCCAAAAGAAAGCTAAACAAGTATGCCCATTATCATCACTGTTATCCAACATTGTACCAGAAGTTCTAGCCAGAGTAATTAGAAAGGAAAAAATAAATAAAAAGCATCCATATTGGAAAAGAATAAGTAAAACTTTCCCTAGTTCTAGATGACATGATCTGATAAATAGATAATCCTGAAAGGTCTCCAATAAAGCTATAAGTGAGCTATAAATTAGTTCAGCAAAGTGTCAGGGTACAAGATAAACATGCAAATATCAGTATTTGTTTCTATATACTAGTAAAAATACAACAGGAAGAGGAAATCAAGAAAAAAATCCATTTACAATAGCAACTAACAAAATCAAATATCTAGGAATAAATTTAACCAAAGATGTAAAGGTCTTATACACAGAAAAAGGCCAAAAATTGCTCAAAGAAATAAAAGAAAACCTAAAGAAATAGGATAATCATGTTCACATATTGGAAGACTAAATATTGTTAATATGCCAAGTCTACTCAAAGTGACTGACAGATTCAGCACAATCTCAATCAATATTCCAGCAGCCTTCTTTGCAGAAAAAGAAAAGCCAATCATCAAATTTATATGGAAGGGTAAGTGGCCCTGAATAGCCAAAACTATATTGAAAAAGAAGAACGAAGTTGGTGGACTTACACTTCCTGATTCTAAAACTTCCTACAAATCTACAGTACTCCAAACAGCATGATACTGGCACAAGGATAGACATATAGAACAAAATAACTGAATTGAGATTGAAATAAACCCTCACATCTTTGGCCAAATGATTTTTGACAAGAGTGCCAAGTCCACTCAATGGAGAATGAATATTCTCTTTAACATATTGTGTTGGGAAAACTGGATGTCCTTATGAAGAAGAATGAAGATGGACCCTTACCTCATACCATATGCAAAAATCAACCAAAATGGATCACTTTCTAAATATAAGAACCAAAACTGTAAATCTCATTAGAAAATATAGGGAAGCATCTTCAGGACCATGTGTTAGACAATAGATTCTTGGACTTTACACCAAAAGCATAAGCAACAAAAGGGGAAAAATAGATTAACGGGAACTCATCAAAATTAAAATCTTTTGTACATCAAAAGACTTGAATTGAAATTTCTGCAAAAAAAGATACACAAATAGCCAATTAAAACATGGAAGATGTTCATTAGCCATTACGGAACTGCCACTCAAAACCCCAATGAGATACCGTTTCACACCCACTAGAATGGCTATATATTAAAAGAAAAAACAGAAAATAAAAGTGTTGGAAAAGATGTGCAGAAATAGGAACACACTTTCATTGTTGGTGGGAATATAAAAAGGTGCAGCCACTGTAGAAAACAGTTTTGCAGTTCCTCAGAAAATTAAGTATAGAATTACCATATGACCTGCCAATCCCACTTCTAGTACATAACCAAAAGAATTGAAAGCAGGGACTCAAACAGATATTTGCAAACACGCTGTTCACAGCGGCATTATTTGCAATTGCCACAGATGGAAGCAACCCAAGTGTCTATCAACTGATAAATGGATTAAAAAATTGTGGTATATGCATACAATGAAATAGTACTCAGCTGTAAAAAGGAAAAAAAATTGTGATACACGTGGCAACATGATTAACCTTGAAGAATGAAATAAGTCAGACACAAAAGGACAAATATTATATGATCTCACTCATCTGAGATAATTAGAATAAACAAACTTATAGAGTCATAAACTAGAACACAGGTTACCACAGGCCTGGATACTGGTAAGGAATGGGGAATTGATGCTTAATTATTACAAAGTTTTTGTTTGGGGAGATGGAAAAGTTTTAGAAATGGACGGTGGTGGTGGTAGCACAAAAATATGTGAATGCACTTAACACCACTGAATTATATTTTAAATGTGGTTAAAAGGGGAAATTCTAGAGTGTATATATGTTACTAGAATTAAAATTTTTTAAAAAACCAATAACATAGGACTGTACAACACAAACAATGAACTCTAATGTAAACTATGGACTGTAGTTAATAGTACAATTATAATAGTATTGTTTCATCAACTGTAACAAAGACACCAAACTAAAGTGATAATAATAGGGAAAACTGTGCATGTGAGGAGGCATATTTGGGGACTCTATATTTTCTGCATGATTTTGCTGTAAACCTACAACTTCCTTAAAGGAAAAAATGTTAGCTGAATTGATATCTATCCCACTGCAATTTCTCAAACATCTAAAATACAGGAAGACTCATGCTTATATATATACATATAAGATTAAATGAAATACTAAGGGGTATTAGGCATGAAAACAATATAATTGTTCCATTTGAGATCCTTTAAAGAAAGGCTATTGTGTTATTATATGAAATATACTACAATGGGTCATATATGGCCTGACGGTTTAAGAAAAATTCTTGTGCCTTTAAGTCCTGACTTATCATGCTATATTATACTTTTCCCTATTAGCTCCGTAACTAGCTTTTTTTTTTTTATACTTTCACTACTTTTTAATGTCTTTTTCTTTATCCTATTATTCATTACTGTTTCAGTTTGTCTCATTTTTCTTTCAAAAACAAACTTCTAAAGTAAAACACATTATGATGTCAGGTCAGGGAAAACTTGCATTAAAGATGTCCTAAAACCAAAACTTAAAGAGTGTCAAGCACCTTTTATATTTTTTAAATCATGATTGGTATTCTTTGGAGAGAATGCTAAGAATATGGAAAAGTTAGTAACACAGACTCACCTGTCCTTTTTGAAATTTTATTGGCATGTTAGATTTGTGTAGGAGTCTAAGACCAGAGTCTCCCCTCTCTCCATAGAGACAGAGATAAACGTCATTTTCAGTTTCTGCGTGCTTCAATTGCCCAGTATGGACATAAACACGGTATCTCACTACTGGAAAAGCAAAGGGAAAAGAAGACAAGAGGAAATCAATTTCTTTGGAATTCATACAAACAGAACCCAGGTCAGTGGGTTTTGTTATCTATTGAGAAATTTTTGATACCTCAATTATTAATTTTACTTATAAACAGGTATTTTTACACCATGAACAAATGTCCAGGATTTATAGAATTTTCAAAAAGAGAAATAAAAGGTTTTTAAAAAGGCTGTATTACATAAGAGGACATTTTACGCTTAGTATTTTATTAGCAAGAGTGACGATGTTATTGTACATGATGCTTAAAGTGTAAAATGAATTAAGATTTGATGAGAAAATAAATTGAGAATAAATTGAAAGCATGAGTTGGCCAACTGGCCCCAGGAAGACTCCTGAGGCTTAGCCACAGTGTTTCTTCACTCTCATCCCAGAACCGTAGTGGGTTCAGAAGAACCATTTTGAGATTATAATTAGTCCCAGATCTTCTTAATGGGCAAGATAACTCTCTTAGGAGGAGGAAAACTATCCCATAACTAAGTAGTTCAGAAGGAAATTGAAGCAACCATAAAACAATTTATGTATGCAATATCCGCTACTCCAGACGAATAACACACATGGAAAAAGAGCTTGTCCTCCTTGTTCTACGGGCAGTTCACAGACTACGTCCCCATCTGCTCGGATTCGAGATAGCCACATGTTCACTGCAAATTCCAGGGTCTTCTTGCTCTTCATATGTTGCATGATCACCTGGGATTAAGAGAAACAATGGCTAAATTGTGTGACTTCAATTTCTCATAGAGCTCAGAATCCAAAATGAACCCCAGGGATGGCTGAACTATGCTGCACACTCCTATTATTCATTATTGTTTTAATCTTACTTATAAATAGGTGGGGATGTGGATAGCAAAGACAGTTGTGGCAAGTGCTTATTAGGCGATTATTATTTACCAGGCATTACGCTAAGTGACTTAGATTGATTATCTCTTATAATTATTACAAGTTTATAGATAAGGATACGGAAACTTGGAGAGGTTCACTGATTTGCCCAAATTCACCCAGGAACTGTTAAGGCCAGGATTTGATACTGGCCCTGTCTGACGAAGCTCTCAACTTCACCTTAAGCAGCGGCTAAAGAATTGGTCCCCAGGAGGAACTCCAAAAGAGATTTCGTGTTCATGTTTGTCACCAGAGCAGGCCACACAGCAGAATTTTTCTTTCAGTTTCTAATGCCTTTCTGATTTATTTAAAATGTCTACATTCTGGAGAAAGGCCCTGAGCTGCTGCAGCCAAAGTACCTGCACCTCCCAGCACATGGTCAGCTGCCTTTGCCTCTGTCAGGCGAACCTTAAAATACCCCTTGCCAACTCTCGTTCCTCAAGTGGCTTTTTCACACTAAACCATTTCCCTTTATCTTCCCTTTCACGTATCAGCAGATGAACAGAGGACCTCCAGAAAGAAGGTCAGAATTGCCTGCCTCCTGTGCTATCAGAATGGATGAAATGCTCTCTTCCTTTTAAGATACTAGCTAATCTTCTAAATAAGTCCCTGTCCCTTCTCAATTTCCTCTGTCTCCTGGCTTGATGAGCAGAGTCTACTTTTTCTCAGAGCCCGGGCCATAGCTCACTGGCATTCTTGCTGCCTTCCAATTCTGCCTTCATGTTGCCTCAAGCAAAATTAGTTCAAGACAGAGCTCAGATCACTTTGTATCTTGCTTGAAAACTCTTTCAATAGCCCTACTTGCAGTATATAATCCCAAATCCTCAACACAACAAGCAGTCCATGACCAAGTCTTCTTGCCAGCCACGTCTCCCTCACACCTTGTAGTCTGTCTCACTGACCTGTCTGCCTGTGGTTCCACCACCTGGCCACGTTCCTTCTCTCCTCAGTCTCCCACACACTGTATCTCTGCTTACAACAGCTTTTCTCTGATACACGACTGCGCTGAATGTGCTCATCCTTCCTTCCATAGCCCACACATTACTTCTTCAAGGATGCTGCCCAGGCATGAGTTAACATCTAATATTTGACTGACTTCACATTATACCATAAACTCCTGGAGGGAAGGAGCCATGTCTTACCCATCTTGGTACTTTCATTGCTTTTACAAGGCAGTGGATGATTAAATCAGTGACTGAGTGAAATGGGTATTTGTCAACACAAGTCATTGAGCCAAATCAGTACCCCTGATCAGTAATGCTTGATTGCATCTTAACTTGAATAGAACACTGGATATAGAGTCAGAAAAACTGGGATCAAAGTCTAGATCGGATCCATCTAGACTTTGGACCATGAGAAGTTCATCTACCACCCTGAGTATCAGTTTTCTCATCTTTAAAATAGAAATAATGCATAACTCACATGGTTATTGGGAAGACGAGATGAGACTATATGCAAAAATGTGTAAAACTTTATACAAACTGTATAAATAAAAATCTCAGTCAAATTTGTATATGTGAATATGCATAAATTAAAAAGAGGGTTAAAATATATTCTACTAAATCTGGAAATGTGCCTCTAAATGGGCTATATCATGTTTCATTTTTATAGTGATTAGATGGAGAATTCAGAATACAAGAAATAGAGACCAGTCTTAAACATTCATATGCCTGTTAGCCCCAATGCTCAAATAAAATAATCTTCAGCCCTCTGTACGACTGCAAGAGATTTTAATTTTCCCAATGGTCTTGAGAATCAGAGCCTTGGTTGCTTACTTGGATTCTGGAGAAGCAGTAGCAGTGGATGATTGAAAGGGTGATCCCCATTCTACAGCTAAAGCCCTGTTTTACGGACCATCTTCTTGGTGCTAAAGTTGCATTAGTGAGACAGAGGTTCAATTTTTTAAAAATTTCTCTTCCTGGGGCCTATTATGATATCTCAGGCAGGGATATTATTTGTACAAAAAGGAGATAAGTTACTCCCTAAATGATATAGACATAATCCTCAAAAGATTCCTAAATCAAAAGAGCTGAGCAAAGGTGCAGGGGAAGTTCCTCACGTCCCTAAATGCACAAAAGCAACTCCAAAAAGTGGCACAAATACCCCCAGCCTCCCCTCCTCATAGGGTGTTCACAGCCCTGCACTGGCTGGGGGCTTAACAAAAAGAAACCGTCTCTACCGTTAGTGAGTTTTTATATAAATTATCTGTGATGTATAGGCCCTTACCACTTCAATAAAAAGGGACTACAGCTGTGGGCATTCAGAATAATTCAAGATCAGCTGTAATAAGAGCTATTTAAGATGGAACCTTGTAGATGTTTCAGATAAATCAGGGTCATAAACAGTTGAGCGGGTATCTGCCAGACTCTGAACTTGCAGTCTATCTTGTGAAGTACAAGGTTTTCACAAGCTCATTCTACCTAAAACGTCAACAGATTCTTCCTCTACACCAAAAACTCCTTGGAAAATTGGAAAGAAGACCTTGGTTTCTGAGGCATCACTACCCCATCGGCTGTAAAATCATCCCCCGTGAGTCTCACTGATTAAGTTCAATCCCACCAATGCCACTGAAGAGCCTCCAGTGTGTGGGCTCTGAACACATCCATTTACCTTCGGTTATGGTGCCTCAAACAGAAAACCAAAGGATCTAAGATAATTTGTTCTCTTCATTGCAGTTAAGGGATAGAGCAGTGGTCCTCAACCTGGTGAGACTTTTCTTCCCAGGAGACATTTGGCGATGTCTGGAGACATGTTTGGTGGAGCACTACTGAAATCTAACAGGCAGAGGCCAAGGCCAAGGTACTGCTAAATATCCTACAATACACAGAACTGCCCCCACAACAAGGAATTTTCCAGCCCCAAATGTCAGTACTGCTAACGTTGAGGACCGTGGGATAGAAGGAAAGAGAGTTGGTTAATAGATAGCTCCATCATTAAATAAAGTAATGTAAGTAGATAACAAGAGGGGGATAGAGGTATACATAGGTAGATCTCATCTCCAGCTGTGTTTATTTTGCTTTGCTTTTCATGTATATAAAAGAAAGAACATTTTTAATTGTTGAAGTAATAAAGGAGGGCAAAATCCTGGTAAGACCACAATATGTAAGCCCTGGCATATAGACCGCTCATGGCAAGGGTGGGTTAAGGGCATGTGGTGAATGGAATGAACCTAGACTTTGATGCACATACTGCTTTCTGTCCTGGCACCGCTACTGACTAGGAACAAGGCCCTGGGTAAAAGTTTCAGATGACATTCGTGTGCATCAGATCCTCATCTGCAAAATTGGTATTGTGACCTGTATCTCCAGGTTGAAGACAGAATGTCTTAGAGCAAGAGTGCTTTATGTAATGAAATGAGAGAAAACACCTTATGGGAAAGAGTTGTAAACTATAAATTTTTAGACATAGAAAGATATTTTCCAAAGCAAATGTTTCTCAAGCAGTGGGGACGGACACCCAAGAATATGGTAAGAGATTTTCATCTTAGAACAACTGATTGTCTTGGTTGGCAGTATAGAAATTATGTGTGTCTGGGAGTCAGACCTCTACTTTTCAAATCCAAGCACTAACTATGTGATATTGGTAACTGCTTATCTTCTCAAAACTTCCTTGCCCTCAATTGGGATAACAATAGTATCTACCTTGTTGTGGTGTCAACATCAAAAGTGATCTTCTATATCCTGGGTGCTCCATAAATGTGTCATTATCAGTAGTAGAAGTAGTACCAAAATTAATTGCTGGGATTGAGATCAGAATAATTCATTATTATTTGGGAGGGTTTGTAGTTCCTCACTCTCTAACATCCTCATCCAACATGCTCAGGTTTCCTAGAGACTGCAAGGAAAATGTCAGCTTAACACTCAGTTCTTTATTATCAGAAAGAGAACTTCTATTCCAAATCCCTGATTCCCATTCTACTTGGACAAGCTGACCAAACCTATCTGGGAAGGCAGCTAAAGGTTTCCTTTGCCTCTCCTCTCCAAGCCAATGGGAAAAGCTTCTCCAGCTTCCTCCCTTCAAGATAACACCCTGAATTCTCTAGCTTATCAGTCAAGGAGTTTCATAAACAAAAGCAAAGCCTCTAACTTCAAAAGAAAGAGACTTTCAAAATCTTTGGAATCCCAAAGCTGTCCTCTAACCTGTCTCCTCCACTCATCCCATCCCCTAGTAAAGCTGTCAGCACTTCTAGTCCCCTGGTCCCACCTGTATTGTCCCTGCATGCCCTCTCTAGCATGATCCTCATTCTGGTGGGTCCTTGTAATCTCAGGCAGGGACATGTAAGAAATCTGCCTTTCTTGTCCATTAGGATCGAGACTAAATATAATTCATAGCCAATGACAATTGTCACCATCTGTATTTGTGTTCTACTTTGTTTTATGAAACACTTCACATACATTATTTCATTTAATTCTAAATTTTACCTTATCTTTCTTTGGGGAATGTTGGGATTGAATCATGTCATCCACAAAAGCTATGTTTAAGTGCTAACCCCTGGTCCTGTGGGTGTGAACCATGTGTAAATAGGATCATTGGAGATGTTATCAGTCAAGGTGAGACCAAACTGAATCAGGTTGGGCCTTCATCCAATATGACTGAAGTCCTTATAAGGAAATTGGACACAGAAGTGGAAGCCAGGGAAGAAGATAGGCACCACCATGTGATGGAGATAGGGAAGCATCTACAAGCCAAGGAACCCAGAGGATTGCCGGAAAGTTACTACTAGAATGCTGCAGGCTTTGTAGAAAGCATGGCCTGCTGATCTTGATTTCAGACTTCTAGCCTCCAAAATTGTAAGACAATAAATTCTTGTTGTTTAAGGCAACCAGTCAATGATGTCTGTCATAGCAGCTTTGTCAAACTAAGAGAAGAAATAATATGCAAAGTCAACAAACATTTCCTGAGAGCTAAACATGTGTTCAAACTGTCCGCTAGACACTGGATATAGAATATATTAAGACATACTATATATTCTATATATTAAGCTACATTAGGATGAGAAGGACTGAGAAAAAGATGCTTTTAGAAGCCCTACTCTAAAATGTCACAAACTATTGTTCTATAAAACAAAACTACATAATAATTTATATATACTCAATTTATACAATGCTTGTTAAAAAAAAATAAATGCCAGCCATTATCAACATGTTTGTTGGGCCCTTAAAGTGTTTAGGGTATTATTCTAGATCTGGTACTAGGGAGGGGCTAAGAACTAATGCCAGTCATTTGCATTTTCCTTTTTGGAGTTAGAAATATGAAAATATCATAAGGTTCCAATGTGTTCTCAGAGGAATCATCAAATCAACTTGGAAGTTGAAGCTTGATTCTAAGTCTCCTTGTTTCTCATCCTTTGCCTTGTGATAACACCTATTTGTTACAAAGACTGTACAAGGAAGATCAGTTACAATATTTACAATTGAATGAAAGACTATCAAATACATGAATTTATCTTTGGTTCATATAAGCCAGCACAACTTTCAGAATGTTTCTATAAACTGCTGGAGTCTTTTGAGATTAAACATTTGACTGGAGATTTTGTGAGAAGAGGAAGCTGGTGTTTCCTGCTGTTCGTTGAACTAGAAAATCCTTATAAACAAACAATTCCTCTCGTTGCACCTCAGAACTCGTTCTTTCCCTTCTGTGGTTCTTTCTAGAACCCTGAAGTGAAGAAGGAAGTGAAAATGAAAAGGAACTAGAAGCAATTACGTAATGCTTTAAAACTGAAAATAAATAATTAAGGCAGTTTCTTACCTAGTTTAGTTCATCTAAAGACTGCCTGGAGCTCAGACCAAGGTTCTTACAGTAGGGGGCTAAAAACAATAACAAAAGCACCAAAACCTAGGATCGACTTCAATTCAAAGGCTCAGAAGAATTCAGAGGTTTCAAGAGAATTCCTATTCTATTTGAGTCAATGTGCCCAAGTAATGTGTGGCATGTTACAGAGGGCAGCCCATGCGCTGGACCTAGAGGCAGGAGAACAGCCTTGGCTTGATGTGAACTGGCCAAGTACTGAGCCTCTCCAGCTTTGTTTCTTCGTCTGCCCCGTGCACACACCAGGCCCAGCCATGCACAAATAAGACTCATTTCCACAACACCAAGCAAGATTTTCCTTCATTTAGCACTTAACAATTTACAAAGTACTTCATATATATTTAAATATTTTTTAAGTGAACAAAGTAACCCCCATTCCCTCAACACCAAGCAAGATTTCCTTTCATTCAGCACTTAACAATTTACTAAGTATTTCACATATATTAAAAATATTTATGTGAACAAAATGTGCTGTATTCATTCATTCACTCATTCCACAAATATCTATTCAACGTCTACTGCATGGCAGGTACTATTGTAGGAGCTTGGAATATAAAGTGGAATAATACAAAGTTCTTGTTCTCTGTTGCTCACTTTCTAGAACAGGACAGACAGTAAACAAATAAACAAATAAAAGCAGAATATCAGATGAGTGATGTGGTATAAAGAAAATCAAACAGGTTGATGCACTAAGAGAGTAAGAGGCAGCTGAATTTAGATTGGATGACAAAGGGCCGCTATCTTAGTTTGCTGGAGCTGCTAAGACAAATACCACAGATGGGATGGTTTAAACTACAGGAATTTATTGTCTAACAGTTTGGGAGGCCAGAAGTTCAAAATCAAGGTACTGGCAGGACATGCTTTCTCCAAAGTCTATAGTGTAGTGGTGGTGGCTCAATATCTCCTTTGTCACATGGTCATCTGTCTCATTCTCTGGCTCCTCTTTCTGGTTTGCACTTCTCCTGCTCAGTCATCTGTTTCTCTGCCTAGATTTCCTCTGCTTATAAGGACTCCAATCATAATCAATTCAGGTCCGTCCTGATTCAATTAAGCCTTGTCCAAATAGGATCTTCAAATGTCCTATTTACAAATGAGTCCACAACCACAGGATTTGAACATGATTCAGTCCCCTACAGCCCCTCTGGGAGATAGAGCAATGCGGCTTGAGCACAATGAGCAAGGTTTGAGAGTGGTTTGAAAAGAAATAAAAGAGGTGGGCAGAAGCCAGATTAAACAAGGAGATAAGTGATCTAAATAATAATGGGTAATATATGTTGGCAAATATAATTAATGCCATTGAATTGTATGCTAGAAAATGGTTAAAATGGGAAATTGTGAGTTATATATATTACTACATAAAGCATGTTTTTTTAAAAGTATGTAGCCAAAAAATGTAAGGAAAAATAATAAGGAAATGTGCAAGACAGTGTAGTAATAAAAATATTAGGTTATTTTTATGGATTTTATGATATCTATGCTATTTTACAGCTTTATAAATTTGTAACTTCTTGTGAGGAAAAAATCTGATTGATATTTATAAAAGATCTCTCTGGCTGCTATTTGGAGACTGAGTACTAGGGGAAAAAAGGGAAGAAGACGGAAGACTATTGTAGGAGACACTTGCAGTAGAGAGAAGAGAAAAAATGGCAGCTAGGGCTAAAGTTATCATAGTAAGATGGAGGAAAACAGAGTCAAAATACATTTCAGCAACAAATTCAACAGGGGATTCCTGAGGGGTTGGTTTTTGGAGATGAGGGAAATACAGCAATCAAGGAAAACTTGTCAGGTGTGGACTTGGAGAACTGGCTGGGAGTTGAATAAGCCTGAGCTGGGGGAATCAAGAGTTGTGATTAGGCTTTATTTAATTTTTTCACTTGATATTCACAATGACTTGTGAGATCATACAGGCAAGTTTTATTGAGTCTTATTTTAAACTAGGGAAAGTGCACGAAAAAAATGTTACTATATGACTCGCTGGAAATTAAACATCTTTCAAGTCTTTTGACTCTAACGCTAATGTTTATTACTTGAATTTGTAAAAGTCAGAGTCAATTCCAGAGATGAAAAAATGTAAGTCCTAAGATTCAAAAACAATTGTTCGTTTTATATGACAATGTTTGCTAAAATGCATTTCTGTCTTTTATGTAATTTTCAATATTAATAACTATAACCCTACGTCTGGTTATAATCATCTTATTTGGGGTCCAAGCTACTTGTTACCTGGATTCAATTCAGTTACTTAGATTCATATTATATAGCAGTGTTTTGGAAGCTAGGGAGCACAATTGGTTTACGTGTATTAATACAGCAGAGGTCGCAGGCTAAACCTCCAAGAGGGTCTCTTAAGTATGTTCAAGAAAAAAAACAAAAAACTTTCAAATTATCACAGACCAACCACTAGACCAAGAGCCTCAAACTGCCAGAACATCATAAAATGGAGCAGCTAATCTAAATGATAAGCAAAAAAACAAGTTTTTACCCACATTTAACTTGGGACACCAGGAATAATTTCAACAAACATTTAGAAGCACTGGCTGCTTCCAAACAATAAATGACCTATAATGCTCTCATTTTTCATCACAAGACTATTGGCTGTGAACAGCTCTTCATTATCAATGATGGGAAAAGAAAAAACCCTCACGGCATATATCCTAATAATGGTAGACTTTCATATATTCTCAGTCCATGAAAGACAGTCTTTGATCCTTATAGAATCAACCATTCTCTTTTTGGAAAGGGTATTTTCTTGGCTTTCAGATCAGGTCATTATCTAGTATTCTTTTTTTCATACTAAAAAGACACAAAGCCCTGACTTTTGCTTTACCTTTAATACAGAGAAGCCAAGTGTGTGTACTACAAAAAAGTCTATATGCCAAGAGGAAATACACTAATATCAAGCTTTAAAGACTAATTTTATTTTGGGATAGATATAGGGAAAAGAAAAAGGTTGAGTTTCTGGAAAGATTTTTTCACAGAAACATGCACTCATTTTCCTTTAAAAATAAATAAAATGCTTAAAGAAACAGCTGTATTTTCATCACATAAAATCCTCCATATTTGCTTTAATTTCCTAAATGAATAGAAAACAATTTTAGGAATGGCCTCAGTGGAAACTAACTTTCACTTGCTGAGCTCCTTCTGCTGATTTACAGCAGCAAATATTAGTTGTCTCATAAGAGAACATTAACATAAAACTCACTCTTGGTTTCTCTGAAATTTAAAAATTCCTGGATTACTTTAAGAAATTTCCAGCAAGTAGTTAAAGACATGCCCTGGACAGAGCTGAATGGAACAGATATATGGTGGTACTTACAATGCCTTAAATAACAAGGTATTAGAATTCAACACTGAGATTACAAATACTCAGAGAGGTTACTCTGCCTTTTTGTTCAGAACCTGAGGGAAGGGGAAATCTACCCCCTTCTATAAATCATTTGAAAGAGAGATTTAGAGAATGAGGGGTCTTTTTACTGAGATATGATTATTAAAATACAAACTCTAAGGACAACTAAACCACAATCTGGTTTATACTCAGGTTAATCATAGGCTAAGCTCTTTGAAGACAAGAACTACATTGCAGTCATGTTGCCTGCTCAAGTGTCTAGCAGAAGCCCTTTCATATAGCATGCACTCTAGCAATACTTGGTGGAATACTTTGAACAGGAGTACAATGGTATATGCTTTATACATCTGTGGTGTTATTTATTTTAACACTCAAGTCCAAAAGGAAATGACCTGTCTCTCCCTCCCACCAAAACACATTGATGTATAAAAGGAAAGGTATGTGAATCCCACCCTGTCCTAAAATGGAGAGTTCATTTGACTAGCATGGTCTACCCAATATTTTTAAAAAGCAAATTTAATTAAGAGCAATATGTAAAACATATGTGTAGGGATGAATAAAAATTTGTATTGCATGGGATAAGCTTCCAGTGTGAAATATTGAAAGAGTAGATAAAATGGAGTTTAATTATCAGACAGAAGATAGTAGTCATCTACACAAAATTCTTTCCGTACACCTGAGTACGGAATGCAAGGTGTAATGATGAAAGATCTGTAAGTCTGTGTATTAATCAACAGACTCTACCTAAACAAGTCCAAGTCACTTGTACCTGACAAATTCCAGGCTAAAGACCATTAAACACAAGGAAATTTTTCTGCTTTGTAAATAGACACTTTCCTTCTCATTGGGAATGAAGCATTTTACATATGTAGCTATATAATATTTCATGACAATTCTTTGTGCAGTATTTAACACACATTTGTCAATACCTGAAAAAGACAATCTCCAAATTGCATTTCACTCAACATATCTCTTTCTCTGCCCTTATTCATGTCTTTCTACCCTTCAGGATCTCCTTGTCCACAAAGCCTTCCCTCCAGGGCACACTCATCTTTCTGATCTGAACCCTACTGCTCCTACTGCAGATGGGTCTCTAACTGCCTTCTAATTATTGTCTGTTTGCTACTTGATCTTGTTTCTCCAACCAAATTGAAAACAGAGACCATGTCTTATTCTAATTTTTTTGGGTTAAGGCCAGAACTATGGAGCACTCATCATTTTCTTTTAGATATACCCTCATAACTCAATATTTCACCTAGCTGTTAATAGGTCAAAAGTGATTCCTTGGGCTCTCATGTTGACCACATTTCCCAGACTCTCCACAGGTCCACAGGTCTGGAGACCTCAAAAGAGTAACACAGTAGCTCATTATTTTTGCTATATAAATCATATAAATTATAAGCCCCTGAATATTGTTATGATTGGATTCATAAAACATAAATCATGTTTCTCAGTGTATAATGCACCATTTCATTTCCTAGGATGTTACTCTATTTTACCTGAAAAATATGGCTCCATGGTGAAATTTGTTTGGGAAATACCCTTCAACAGATTTCTTTACTGCAGGTTATCTCAGGGCTTTTAAATTTGTAATATGCATTGTGAATCTCCAAGAGAAGAATGAATAAGTCAGTGTTTCACACACTCCTTTGACAATGGAACCATTTATTAATGCTGAGGAAGTCAGGGACACAACTCGTGGCCATCTCCCAGCCCTCCCCTACATTTCCCCTCCCCCCAACTTCCTTTTCTGTTGTGTGCAGATGTTTCAATATGTTTCCATTCTGCAGTTGGGGGGTGGGGGGGCTGGGTACATGTTAGGTCTAATGGAGCAGCCTGACCTGGAAACAAGCAGCACCAGTTGTTATCAGAGGCAGGGCCCCCTCACCGCTGGATGAGGGCTGCACTTGGGCATGGCATACCAGGTTCAAGGTGAGCAGGTGAATGAGGCTCTGAAGTATCTGAATGGGAGTGAGGCGGTGCTCGGAGGCTATGACAGCAAGGAGGTCACCTTCTGCTTCTAGGATAACCCCTACCAGCCACTGAAAGACTTGGCCTATGTGGCCAACGACAGAACCTTGGCTACCTGGGCCCCAAGCCCGAGGAGGCCATCACCACAGAGAAGGCTTCTCAGGCCACGACCTGGAGTACTTGCTGAGCCTGGTGGACTTCACGCAGCTCTGTGGGCCCCAGGCACAAGACGAGCATCTGGCAGCGCTTGTGGATGCCGTGGGCACCATGCTGCCCTGCTCCTGCCCCACTGAGCAGGCTTTGGTGCTGGTCTGAGGGGCTGAGCCCTTGCAGGGGTGCCAATGTGGACATCGTGGTCAGGCCCCTGCCCCGTGCATGCAGAAAGACTTGATTCAGCTGGAGTCCACTGAGGGGACAACGTGGGGAGCTCATGCCTGATGCTGACTTACTACTTGAATGTTTATTTATTGCACCATGTTGATGTGGTGGGCAGGGTGGGGACCCTGCCCTGAACACAGGGGCCCTGCTGAACGGTGGCACCACCCCAGGTGCCTGGTGCCTGACCAGACTCCCTCAAGTGCTTCTGCTAATCCCATACCACCGGCAGGGCCCCCCCAGGGAATATTCAAGAGCCTTGACCCTCTACCTAGCCACACCAACCATTCCCTAGCCCCAGGGAATGAGGAGAGGGGACCCTATAAGAACTGAGGTCCCTGCCAGCCCCTTACCTCCCGATCCTCTGGGCAGAGCTAGATCTGATGTCCAGGCACAGCTGCTGAGGCTGGGCATGGGCCTCTTATCCATTTGGCCTTGTTTTCCTGTCCTTCTGTTTGTCTATCTGGGACACTCCTGTTTGTTGGTCTGTTCCTGAGAAGGTGACCACTGCACATCCTCGTGCAGATTATCCCATACTGTTATCCATAAACTGATCATTATTTAAAAAAAAAAAAAAAGATTTATCTCTCCTCTCTGGCATGCAGAGCTGCTGCCATCCACCAACCTTGACCAGAGCAGTTGACCTCCCAGGGAGACCACCCACAATAGGATCTCTTCCCCTGCTCTTTTGGACTCTGTTGTGTAAGTAATAAAGTGGTCATTTGTCGAAAGTTTCTGGTTTGCCTGAGCATGTGTTCCCTCGACACACCATGTAGCAACTTGCTCCAGAATTAGGCAGTGTCCTCTGGAAGCAGAGGTCAGGTTCTCGCATAAAGGGAAGTAGCCTCTGGGCAGAGGGAGTGCATTAGGAAGGGAAAGTAACTTATCTGCACGTCTCACACAAACATTGGTTTCTAAATACCATTCTCCACTAAAACACAGGGCTCCTTGAGAAATGGATGATTCCAGGGCTGAGGAAGAGAAAGTACAAGATGAACCTGAAATATCTTTTTTTGTGCCACAAAGTAAAAAGGTACTCAAAGAATGATGGTATCATGTTGAAAGGAAATAGAAGACTGAAGTGTTTTGCATCTTCTTAGGAGGTTCTGAGGGGAGGGAGAAGGAAGAATAGTTGTAATATGAGGGCATTTTTGGGACATTGGACTTGTCCTGCATGACATTGTAGTGATGGATACAGGCCATTATATATTTTGTCATAATTACAAAATTGTGCGGTACAGGGTGTAAACTGTAATGTAAACTAAAATCCACGGTGAATGCCAATGCTTCAATACATGTTCATCAATTGCAACAAATGTACCACACTAATGAAGGATGTTAATGTGGGAAAGTGTAGGAGGGGGAGGGAGTGGAGCATATGGGAATCCCCTATATTTTTTATGTAACATTTATATATAATCTAAAGTATCTTTTAAAAATATATAAATAAATAATGTATTTTTTTTTAAAAGGCCATTGCTTGTCTTTTGAACAGAGAAATCTTCAAGCCGATACATGGTTTCCTCCCATTCTCCATAGCATTTTGCACAATGCAGGACATATATCAGGTACTCAGAAAATACTTCTTGACTAACACACTGGAACATATTTACCTGCTCCTGTATAATAAGAATGCCAGTTTTCAGTATGCTAAAACTGTAGTAAGAAACGCTGCAATAAACATTTAGCAAAACTAACACTTTATCTTTTACTTTCATTATACAATCAAAGATATAATAATAAAAATAACAGATGAGATTAAAGAAACTTTTTAAATGGAAAAATGATAACTTTGATAAATACTGTCAGTGGTATTCAAAATTGAAACCTCAATACCTCAAACATTTTTAAATAACATGCTATGTATTCTAAAGGAATCTGTGACAGATACAGTACAGTATTTAAAACCAGGGAACAGAGATGTTTCATCTTTCAACCCAGGTCCTCTAACTTCTCTATATCCTACTGCTTCCGTATGGAAAATCCCACGGCTTCTAGTGTTTAACTCATGTCTATTTGTTAAAAACAAACTTAAGGTCAAATGTCATGTTTAAGATCTGTCTTTGGAGTCCAGTACATAATAAGACCACTTACTAAGGGACATCAGTCAAATTATTTAACTTTCTTGGGCCTCAGTTTTCTCATCTATAAAGTAGGGATATTAATGGTACCTAAATCCAAGAGTTGTTGTTAGGCAGAAATATGATATTTATAAGGCAGCAAATGATAAGAACTCAATAAGCATTTATTATTATTATAATTATCATTGTTATTATTGCCCTGAATAAGTGAAAAAATATAGGAACCCAAATGGCATACATAGCAGATTCAATTTCTTTAAAAGGGAAAAACACACATGTATGTATCTATATTTATACTTAGAGATGTTTATATCTTTATTACTATTATATTGATTAAATTTATATTTAGAGAAAGGAAAAGAGATTTGCAGAAAATGATCCACCGGAGTGCTCATTTAATGACTGGTGAATAACTCATTTTTGCACTTACACTTCACTGTATTTTTCAGATTATTTTCAATGAACACAGATTACCTTTGTGTTTATAATAAAAATGCTATTTTAAAAAAACTTTTCACAAGAATGAACCATATTTCTTTAGAATGCTATATCCACAGATTCTGTTCTCATTATTTGCAACAATTAGGAAAATATGTGAACCTTCTTATTGCTCTAAGTAGCCTGCTTGTTTCTTTTCTTTACAGAATAACTATAAAGTACACAATAAAAAATTACCCTCTGTAGGTTCCATTCAGGTTGCTCACTAGTTCCATCATGGCCTATCCTTATCTTATATATCTTTCCAATGCTTCTTATTTCAACCTGAATGAAATGTAAGGAGAAAAAAATTAGCAGAATGCTTTAAATTAAGCACATTTTAAAAATTCTTCTTCTTCTTCACACTAAATGTATTTTTTTGTTGTTGTTGTTGTTCCTAATAGTTGAATGCTCTCAGGAACCTTTTTAGAGTCTAAAGATCAAATCCTCTCAAGAAGCTCTCAGTGACCCTCACAGGCACAGAGTACAAGGCAGAAATATCATGTGACTTGATTTAAAAGATGCAGGAGTCAGGGGAAAGAATAGGATTGAGAACATAGGCATGCTCAATTCTCTAACTGTCACACATTTCTTACTGGAAGCCAGCATCTCCCGAAGCTGAGCTCCAATGACAAAAATGAGTTCTTCTTTTAAGACGAAAAAAAAAAAGAAAGCGTATTTCATCCAAGATAAGTTACAAATAGCTACTTCTACAAGTTTAAGAAAAAGTACCTGTGAGTCTAGACCTTCATTTTACTCTGAAAATTCTCTTTTGTGACTCCTTGGCTAAGTTATGGATGTTAAAAGTTCAAGGTAGAGAAAAAAAAAAAAGACCTGCCCACATAATATGTGTTAGTTTTTTGTGTGTGTGACCCAAGAGTATCGTAGAGAACTGACTTTGGAATCACAGAACTAAATTGGAATCCTTGCTGTTGTAAACTGGGTAACACTGAGTAAAATATGGTGTTTCACATCTATGGTCCTAAATTTCTTTATCTATTGAATGGATATAATGCCTCTTGCATAAAATTGTCAGTTCAATTAAATAAATGTTTATTAAACACAATAATCTAGGCATTGTACAAGGCCACAGGTATACAAACTGAAAAGGAAGGCACAGTCTCTAACTTGGAGAGATTTATGGTCTAGTATGGGAGACATATATATAAGCAGATATTTTCAGTATGATAAGATACATCCAGGACACTAGACTATAAGAATTGAGGAAAGTAATACATTTTGTGTATGTAATTTTGTATACAATGGTTTAAATAATGGCCACTATCATTATTTCTACTAGAAGTACACATCTACCCACAGATTACAAGGTGTGAACTGGCACCTGCATATTATCCTGGACTTTGATCACTGCCTACCTATCATCTAGACCCTGACAGAGCTGGGACGGCCAGGTGACCCAGAGGCCATCAGAATTGCACTTCCAGACCCACTTCTAACATACTCCACCAACCACTTTCCCTGCAGCTGCCTAAAATGGTCCTGGGACTGTTAGAGCAGCAGGTCAGGAGAGACTATGCTGGAACTGATAGTAGGGAGGAACAAAGGGAGGCAAATCCCCACACCCAACTTCCCTCTACTTCCTTATTCCCAGCTGTTCTAGGCAACTAGCTCTCCCCCCCAAGAGGGAGGAGGAAATCATCCCACAGCCTGGGCCTGATTTCCCCCTGACTTGTAAGCCAAACTTTACATGTCTTTTTGGGGTCCCAAGTATCTATTAGCACTCAAGTGTGAACTTACTTTTTCTACACATTCTATGCAAAAAACAGTAGCGGATAACTGAAAAGACAGTTTGCTAATGTGTGTGCTTTCATGCCTGTCTGCCTGTGACTTCCAGGGAACAGCAGTGGCTTGAGCTGAGGTCTGCCATGAGCTGGTCAGTGCATGATCTGAATCCTTCAGAGCAACTCTTTAAAGAGGCAGGCTCTTTAAAGAATCCACTTTAATGTATGAAGAAAGTCAATGAGGTAGAGTAATTTGTCAAAGGATACACAGCTGGAGACACAGTAAGTTCCAAAAGTAAAATTCAAAATCAGGTCTGTTTGATCTGAAATACCACATTGTCCTCAAAAGCAGCTGTACGCTAACGTTAGAATTGGAAAGGAGGAATGGAGAACGAGAGATTAAATTCTGTTTAGTGAGGGTCAGAGAGAAAAGAAACTCTTCTCGGAAGTGACAAATGATGCCAATGAAAAGAACCGCAGAAGGCGACAGCCACAGAGGGGTGCAGGCATGAGCTGGTTAGTCCTAACAGAGATCTCTCAGACTATCAAGAGCCTCCTGCCCCTTATCCCCTAGACCAGTGCTTCTCAAACTTTGTGTGCACACAGATTATCTGGGGATCTTGTTAAATTGCAGACCCTGACTCAGTAGATCCAGGGTGAAGGCTCAGAACCTGCAAGCCTAACAAGCTCGCAGCAAATGCTCAAACAGCTGGCCTGGGAACAACACTTTAAGGAGCAAGGGAGGCTTTAGACTCCTGGGGGCTCCCAGACCCATCCCTGATCACTACCATTAAGGCAGCGTGGAATTGGGTGAGGCCCTGCTCTCACTTCATAGTAAATAAGAGAGTCTGGTAGAAACATACCCAGGACAGGGCAACTTTTCAGGGCATGGAATGACATCTGCCATCCTAGAGCATGCCCCTCTACCAGGCTTGGTGTTCAGTCACACACATTCCCAAACATCCTTTGCCTTCATGACAAGTCTTTGCAGGGAGTACTGTCCCCCATCTTTACTGAGGAGGATACTGAAAATTCATGAGGATAAGCAACCTGTTCAAGGTCACAGAAACTGTTCAAGGTCAAAGTCAGTGGTGGATCTGGATTTGAACCTGGACTCCATGACTCCAAAGCCCTCTTCTTAAACTATTTACTACATTCCTCATATTAAATAGAATTTTTAAAATATTTATACATTTTCTCTATTTTTTATCAAACCACTCTGGATCTTTGAAAGAACAGCTATTATTGCCTCCATTCTATATGTAAAGATAATGCTATCCTGGAGAAATTAAGTGATATATTCAAGGTCACACAGCTAAATAAATAAGGGGAAGCCAGAATTCCAATCCAGCTCACCTAATTTGCAATTTAGTGCTGTAACTTTGATTCTTAACCTTGGATGCCCTTTAGAATCACCTGGGAAGCTTCTGAAAACCTCTGTGCCCAGGCTGCACTAGAGATGAATTAAACAGGGATCTCTGCAGATGGACCCAGGAGGCAGTATTTTTTTTAAAGCTCCCCAAGTGATTTCAATGTGCAGTCAAGACTGAGAATTTCTACCATGAGATTCCAAGATCGGACTTCAGGTAAATTTTTCCAGAAAAACAGTGACAAATTCACTAGTGCAAAAATACACATATCACAAAGTCTATTGTGGGCAAAATTAGACTTTTGTGGAGTAGTCTGAGGATCTAACCATAAGATATAATTCTATTTGGGGGCAGGGCAAAATGCATTCTGAGTTCTAAGTATCTTTAAATAATCTTTTGAAATGCATATTCTGTATAAGGTATGACTGGCAGTGCACTGAACCAAAGTGCTCCTTCATGACTATGGATAACTTTCTTCACTAAAAGTTAATTCAATAATTACAAAAGTGAATGACAGGCTCAGATAGAAAGATTTAGGAACCATTTGGGTAAGAGTGATTGCCAGGTACTGTAGCCCAAGACATAGCCTTGGCTTCCTGGTGACTTGGGTTGGACTCGATTATTCTCTGTTCTCTATTCAGCCTCATGACGCAAAAAGAATCCTCTCCAGAGAGAACCACTGCTGTTTAACAGTACACCAAAGAACCATACAGCTAACACACTGCGGGGGTTGAGAGAGAATTAGTGAAGTGGAATGTAATTATCCTAATTGAAATTTGGCCAAAGCCCTGAGGAAACAGGAGAGGCAACCAGCAGTAGTCAAAACAAGGCAGCCCAGTGTTCCCTGAATGCTAAGGAGGAAAGGAGAAGGAAGTGAGAATGGGCAAGGGCTTTAGAACATGGCCTATCAAAAAAATGCTTTCACACCCATACAGTTCAGCTGAGCAACACCTAAAGATATATGCAAGTACATGAAATAAGAGTTTTCATTACCAGAAGACTCTCTAAATGGCGTATAATCTGCATTTCATTCAAGTGGAGGTTAAATGGTTTATGGGACTAGTTTCAAACCAATGGTCTAAAACGAATTGTCTTTAAAGAAAGCAATTTTCGTCTACAACTTTCCTTGCTTGTATAAGATATGTGAGAAGGGATGTTTCCTTTGCTGATTATAATAGGCATTAAAAGAATCTGAGAGGATTGTAAGAGACCAGATATTTATTTTATAAAGGACACACACACACACTCACAAATTCACACAAAAACACTTTCATATTACAGAAATACCTTTGAAATGTTCAAAGAAGAATATTACTGCCAATTTTGTTTACCTGAAACTCATCCTCTTGTCTCGGGAGAAAGAGCTGCTCGGAGTTGTCCTTGCTGAGACTTATTGGTCCGCTGACTCCTTCATCCCCATACACCCACAGCGCGACATTGGCTTGAGTTCCGGAATCTCCTGTCAGCACTAACACCTTCCATTCATCTTCTGACAGAAGATTCTGGCTGCTTTGGGAACGTCGGATTTCTTCTGTGGGGAAAAGGCATTAGTGGTAGATCAGAGACAAAGTCAGGCTGACAGGATCTTTTGTCACGCCTGAACCCAAGGACACCAAAACTGGGCAAGGGTGGGGTGGGTGGGAAGCGCTGAACAGCTACAGCTCTGGGGAGTTGATTTGTGCCTTGTCCCCTCATAGCAAGTTTCTGGGTGACTGAAAGTAAACTGCATGCGAACAATAAGCATCTGACATGCTTGGCCATCTTTCACTCGTCCTCACGGGACAGTGAGGTAGGGCACACAGGAGTCTGCAGTTCTGGGTTCACAGAGCTTTCATAAAGCTGCCTGCTTAACTTGCAGAGTTTTAGATAGAACTACTAATGGGGTGAAAGGATATCCAGTAACACAAGAAAAGTGGGATGAAAACATTTTCAAATAAGATATAAAAATGAAAAATTGAAGAGAGATGCAGAGTTTCTAAAATTATTTCTGGGAATTAAAAAAAAAAAAAAAATGCCCTCCTGGCCAAGGCAATGGAAAGGATCTGGAACTAAAGATAGATTTTCACAAATGCATCCAAAGCTACTCTGCATTGCTTGTCTGGAATTGCTCCAAAGGCTGGACCTTAATTCTAAACTGACATTTCCAGGTAGAAATATTATAGATTTAAAGTAATGAGATAAATTCCCCCAGGCCAAATGGGTAAAAGATAGCCAGTACTCTTCTGCCACCTTTAATTCTGTCACTTGAAACTACAGTCAACCCCTGGCAGCATCAACAATGACAAAAGCAAACTCAGCAAATAATTAGTTATTCCCTATAAAGCCAGACTAGACTAATTTTAAAATAAAAACTATGCCAAAAAAAAATTGTAAATGAAAACAAACGCTCCAAAGAACTAACGTTCATTTTTTTTAAAGTTACCTTCTATTTACAGTCTTAGGTTACTTGGGTTATCCCTGTCATTATAATAACAGGCATTTTCCTCCCATTATAATAGCAATTGCCATTTATGAAGCTCCTACTGTATGCTGGGATCTGCAATGAACGTTTTATATGCAATTCTCATTCAATCTTCATTACAAGCCCATGAAGTGAGTTGAATTATTATGTCCATTTTAAGACAAAATGAGGCCCAGAGATTAAATAAGTCCTAACCACATAGTAAGTAAACTATGGAATGCCTAACACCAAAGCCCCTGCACTTAAATAAGTTTTATGGGTGCTCTGTGTACCCCTAAACACAATCACCAGGACATGGCAGCAGCAGCCTCAGAAAATATTTGAGATTTTATTATGTGCTAAACACTGTCCTAACACTTAACATTCATTATCATGTCAGTCTTATTCAATCCTCATACCAGTCCTATAAGGTATTGTCTCCTGTTAAACAGGCAGACAAACCAGGATTCAAAGGTTAACCAAGTTGCCCCAAGTATAGTAACAAATAACTAAACTTCAAACCCAAGTGGAGCAAATTTGAATTGCATGCCATTTCATGTATATTGTCAAAGGTCATTGGCCTGGCAAAGATTATGAAAAAGTAAAATAAAAAATAATTTTAAAAAATAAAATAATGGATTGGGCTAACTCAGCAGGCTTGAGTTGTCAAAACCATGCACATCCCAAAAAACAACTGGCCCTTGACCAGGTCCTGGGAGATAACCTCTGAGCCCTTGGACCACCCTGCCTGATAAGAGTTTTTGTATGCCTGAGGCCTTGGGTGGCCATGCTGCATCCATTTGACCAGATGATTTATGCTAACAATATGACTTACAGGGAATGCCTGAGGCCCTGGGCCGTGCTTATTAGCTTGACCTTTAAGGGGCTGGTGACAGAATACCTAAGGTCAAGCACCTGCAGTGCCAGCCAAGTGATCATAGTGACTCAGATTTTGTTTTTCCGGTGTTTCTGTCTCTCTCTCTCTCTCTCTCTCTCTCTCTCTCTCTCTGTGTATGTTTAGCCAGTTTGTTTGCTTGTTTGTTGTAATCTGTAAATGTGTGGATGATGTCTAAGGCCCCTTCTTCCTGCTCTAACTTTTCCTTACATCATTTGCACAGACATGGCCCACCATCAGAGTACATTCACATGACAATAACTGATGACATAATAAGTATAATCTATAATATAGAACAATGTATGAAAGTCTGTGTCATCAATTAAATATGAATGCTATCACATGCCACGATCTTTTGGAAACGATTCAATGTCCATTAGTCTGAGGCTATAAATTTCTCTAATCTGAGCACCATAAAAGCAGTTGCTTTTGTTGACAGAGGTTTAGAATACTCTGAGCTGAGAAAATACTTGATGAGGTCTCTGGATTAATCGACAGACTCCTTCAGAGCCTCCCTGAATTAAATCTATAGTACCTAAAATTTATTCAGATGACCCAAAAATGCCTTCCATTAGAATGACAGAACATTTTAATTAAGCACTAATCAGGGTGACTCAGGCGAAAAATAAAAACTAAGCTACCTTTGTGTTGCTGGTCTCCTGAAGCTCTGAAGGAAGAAAAGATTACTCATAGAAACAAATAAATTAGCTAACTCAGTCCATTCAGTGATCAAAGGGGAGGTCAACTTGAGGCATGAATCACCATCAGAGGGTATGGACCTAAAACAGCCTTTGTGTGTGGTGAGTATTTGAGATGGTATTTAAGAAAGCTGATCTATACTGAGATATAAAGCAGCAGTTGAAAACCAGGAGCTCTTTATAGTTTACGATGCAGTATCTTAGGAAAAAATGCCATTGCTTAACCCTAACTTAATAAAAGGTAAAATCAGCTGGAAAAAAATAAGAAGGTAAAACATTCTCCCTATAGATATCTTAGAATGGAAAAATATCTATTTCTACAAAATTATCATGGATTACCTAATCTTATATCATGAATTTGTCAGTTTCTTGATCTAAGGTCTAACAGGCATTTATAGAGAGTACAGAAAACACAAAGCAGGTAGAGACATTTTTTAGTGTATATAACATATGTATATGGAGAGAAAAATATCCTAAGAAGAAATGAAAGGATGCTAAGAAGAAACAATGAATTGAGTTGTTTTCTAGAAGAGGATGTTGACTTCTTGTGGGCCAAAAGAATTCATAAGGAGTAGGTTTTCTGCTAGACGTAGAAAAATACTTTAAAGTGGGTAGGATTGTTTGAAATGGAGTGGTCTATCTCTGCACTGCTTATTTCTTATGTGACCTTCTACATTGCTTTTGCCATGTCAAAGTTCCCTTCAAATCCACATTCTATGATAAATGAAAACTTATATAAATTCAATTGCAATTTATTACAATAGCATGAGCAAGAACAAACAAATCAATTAAACAAACCTATATTTGACTCTGGATTCTAGATGTTTATTTTTTAATATTTAAAAAAAGGGTGCTTCTTTTAAGAAACAAACATTAGGATAACATCAGGAAGAACAATTGATGGAATCAATTATCTGGCATTTCCATTTCTAATAATTATTCTAAAGAAATTATAAGAAATGTAGACAAGAGTGTCAATTATAAGTTTTACTTTAAAAAATAACACTAAATATTCCCAATGTTTGACAATAAGAGAATAGGTAAATATGTTATGGTACAACCATGCAATGGATTATTTGCAACTCTTAAATTATTTTATAAAAGAATATTCAATGTTACAAAAAATGCTTAAAATATTTACTGTCTTCTATTATTCTCAAAAGGAGATTACAAAATTGTATACCCAATATAACCTGCATGTGTTTATACATATATATACAAATATAAATATTAAAATTAATATTTAAAGTGCTCTTTGAGAGGGTAATAAGATAAAATAATTTAAGTTTTTTCCTTTGTGCTTTATGTGTTTTTACATTGTTACAAAATAAACTTAATGATAAAATTTGCACATACTTTTCTTCTCTTCTTGAAGACTGCTGATGACTCCTTTTAACATAAGACTTCACACAGACTTCATATTTTCTTTCCCAGGCTTCTCTGGCTTTTGAAAGTGTAGGGGAAAGTATGCTCTAGTGAGACTTTGACACAGATTGACCAGGACAGTGTTGCCGTAAGGAGAGCTATTTCCATTGGAAGGGCCTGCCCGATCCAGCACCACAAAGGGGAAACATGTTTCCCAGTGAGAAGGTCATTTATTCCCAGTGCACAAGCAAGGAACTGGGGCAATCTTCCCAAAACCAGTTCAAAGTAAAAATGGGAATGTTTTTATATGCAAAAGGGTCGGGGGGTAAGTGAGAAGAAAAACAAGTAAAAAAAAACAAGTGAAGTCAGGGGTCTTGTGAGGAGGATATGTGCAATTAGCCAGTCCTGCATTGTCTCAAGCATGTTTAACTTGCCCTTGGTTTCAGCGGCTAATAAACCACAGTTTAGCAAGGTCTTTGTTGCTCCTTTCTCAGCCAACTGCTCATGCTATCAAGCATGTCGCCTGGCTCTTTTAGAAAAGACTGGGGAAACACCAAGAGACCAGCACTTCAAAATAAAAAATAAATGATGGAATCCGTAATTCAGTCACCCAAAGAAATTCCACTGCCCTTCAAGCTAGGCAGTTGGAGACAGAATGAATGAGCAGAAGCTGATTTTTTTTTAATAACCTAAGAGCAAGGCAAGATAAGCACATCATCCTCAGTGGGAAGACAAGATGGTTCATGGAAAAAAAAAAACATATTAAACATTAAAGGTCACATTGTTTAATGCCCTAATTTAACAGTAAAGAAACAATTCCAGAATAGTCAAGTGACATGGCCAATATCACACAGATATTTGAGGGCAAAACAGGTACAGCACATAATTCCTTGAACTCCAGTTCACTATTCTTTCCAACAAACCATGCTGAGCAGAAGTTTCTATGAACACCTTTGTTTTACCTATAATTCCTAATCTCCAAAGCTCTAGATATCTTGTACAATACTGAAAGGGACAAACATATCCACATTCTCCATGAATTGATAGCTGGTTTTAGATATCTTTATTAGTATGAAATAAGTTTTCTAAAGTATTTTTTCTACTAACATATTTTAAAGGGAATGGCTGACATAATCCAAATCTATCTAAAATGAGACAGGTTATATTGCAAAACAAAAAGAAAGGTGTTTCTTTCAAAAAACAACTTTTAACTACTGCAAACTTTTGATAGAGGCAGCAAGAAAATAACAAAGGGGATAAGGATGTCATTATTCAGAAACAAAAGACAATCTTCTAGGTAATATTCTTTCATGGAGGCATTTTTATTCCCACCAAAACTCATGGGTGCTTATGAAACCATTCCCATTGCAATCATACATAGAAAATTTAAAACATATCATGGGTGTTTTGTAGATGGCATTTGCAAAGCGTAATTGCTTCAAGGGAAGCTACACTCTCTGGATTTCCAGGATTTCATGTCCAAGTCCAAAGTCTCTGCTGTTAAACACTCCACTTCACTCTACCTCTGGAAGGATACAGTCCAATGTGGACAAGGAGAGATAAACATGATCCATATAGGACGTTAGTCAAAAACCACAGTGAAGAAAGATGATCCACAGTAGAATCAAGAGAACCTAACCAATTCAACTAAGGTTTACCAAGGAGATTCTCATGGGAAACAATTGCTTACTAACAATGGAAAAGGCATTAATCTTAAAAATGATTCATCACTCACTTTATATGTCTCTGGATATGTTAATATTACATATTCTATTGTGTTGATTTAATTCTTGTGAACTTACCCTTTTGTCATATTTATAACATTTTAGTTATAAGAAGCCTTTTATTAATAAAACATACTTGAATTGACTTATCCTAATCAATATTGCAAAAGTAAAGGTGATGCCAGCATGGTCCTTATAGAAAAATCCCATTCCTGTTTGGGGCTGCCTCCTTCTACATTTACATCTGTCAAGCCAATAAGGGCAAATGACTTCAGGTGCCAGTCAGGGGGACGGGGGAACAAAAGACATGTTCAAATCTTAATCCGCGTTCCTGTGAGTGTGAACCCATTTGTAAATAGAACCTTTGAAGATATTACTGTTAGTTAAAGTGTGACCAGACTGAATGAAGGTGGGCCTTAATCTTTATGATAAGTGGGCTTATAAAGAGAAAGCACAGCCTTGTCAACATCTTGATTTTGGACTTCTGATCTTCAAAACCGTGAGATAAAAAATACCATTGAGTGGTATTTGTCATAGCAACTCTGGCAAACTAAGACAGAGGGTAACTCATGGAGAAATATCCAGTGGCCGTTGCACAGGTCTCTTGATGCTGACTGAAATCTGGGGCAGTGTGAATGGATTTGGCATGGTCAAATCACAGGCTTTGGGGGTGGGACCCTGGCATTGGGTGTGGAGTTTTTAAGCTGCATGATTAGCAAAGCCCCAGCCAGCCCCTAACCTCCCTCCCCATGCACACACGCCTCACCAAGCAGTATGGTGTGGCAGAATCTTCATCTCCAGCTCTGTTCTACCACCTTGCACTCAGGCCAAGGGAAGTAGGAGTCAGTTCCCTGGTATGGTCAGGGAGGAGGGGATGGGTAGAGCTTTTTGGTGGCAGATACGTGGCAAGGCAAAACAGTAGCCAGATCTGCCACCTCAGTAATCTGCAGTAATCTGCAAAGAGTAAGTACGCAGCTAAAGAACCTTTGAAGAGGTTTCCACGCAGTTCTGCAAGGGACAAACTCCTTCTAGAAGGCCAGCGTACAGGGAAGCAGGCTAAGACAAGCCTTCTGCTTGCTCACACAGGGCCACCACAAACAGCTGAGCAGTGTCCTTACCAAGAGGGACCATGCTTTGTGTCTCCACAATGCCTGCACCAGCACACCCACGGCAGGCATATGGCAAATGGTTGTTGAATGACTCAATCTTTGCATCCCAACAGTTTCTTGCACACAGCAGCACTCGTGAATACTTGTTAAGTCATTGTTCTAAATAGTTCATTCATAATTAAGTTCAATCTCCTTTTCCTTAGTCTTTGGCCCACTCTCCATTTCTACTGTATTACCATTGAACCACAATGAAGAACTACTTTCATAAGTCTTTTTACAGTGAATTAATGACTTAAATTTTATGTTTAGTGTATAGCATGCCCTAGATGTCTTTCAAGTCATTTAACCATGTATTTTTATATGATTAATTGTTTAATATCTCTCTGACCCACTCCACTGCAAATTTAAAGAGAGCAGGGGACAATTCTGTTTTGCCCATCATTTTATTTCCTTACTTCTGATATTTAATAGGCACACAATGCATATTTGATGATTGATTAAATGAAAGAATAATTTGAAAAGGTCCATATTTATTGTGAGGCCTACTTTTATCATTTTTGCAAACTATATGATCTGCTTCAATCAAAAACTTATACTCACCCCTAAAAATTTAATGATGGTAACGTTTTTAAAATGTTTTTGCCAGGAGAGATAAATTTTCATAAGACATATGGAAGCTTTTTTCTTAAGCATTTTACCACTCATAAGAAGTGTCTATTCCTAGAGATTTCAGCTAGCATGCTATTTTCAACCAACTCAAAAGTTACTTGAGGTGGCCGTCCCTGATTTAGGTGTCATTACTTCCTGACACAAAGCTTAAATTCTCCTTCTGTGAAAAAGTTTAACTAAGCACATGCTTCTCAAGCAGTGTGATTCTTCACACTGCTCAATGGATTCATGACATGACATGGAAATACAGAAAATGGGACTAATCCAATGTGGCACAAATCAAAATGCTAATTTTTCTTCCCTACACTTGAGATGATAGTGCCATCGAGTTGTCAGCAAGAAACTTCTATTATCTGTTACCAACTGAAAGAAAAGGTAGCAAACCCAATAACTAATTTTCCAAAATCACTTTTTTAGAGATAACATTATAATTCATCAATCTCCCAGGATGGGTTTAATAAAACACATGGTTCAGAGACAGTGGTCCACTATTTCATTTTACCCAAAACTAACTGGATTCTGAAGCACAGAGTTTGTCAGATATCATCCCTTATACTTCCCATTGAGATAGAAGGTAATACATTTAAGAGAAGAAAAATGATGAAATAGACTGAGAAAAACTAGAAATTCAGACCTCTTGGGCCCAGAGTTTATTCATGCCTCATTTTCTATATCAAAGAATGGAAGAGATTATTTTTGTTGTTACCTAGACTTTGGTGGGAATTTACTGTTATTCATAAAACTGTTACATATTCATGAACTGTTCATGAACTGTTTTATAGGTGATAGCCCAATACACTCTCCTCATTTAATTCTATCTTGTTTTCAGGTAATTTCTCTGGAATGAACACGGAATCCAAGGCAAAGAAATAAATACATTTAAAAATATATGTGTTCTGTGTAATATAAAACCAAAGCTTTCATTAAAAGGCATGATAATAGCTTAAAAGCAATTCAGATGGTATAATGTAACCTATATCATAAAAATAATTTGATGTGCCTTCTGGAATAACAACAATGCAGACAAACAAACCAAAAAGTATGGGGGGAAATCTGCTGTTACTTGCAGTTGGAGAAGGTAAGGGACCCTTGGCTTCCGGTGTTTCTGTCTGGTTCTTTGTCTCAGGGACCTTTTCCTCCTCTTGACTGGATGTTGCAGGTGGTCCCACTGGGTATTCTCTGCCAACTGAAATTAAGATTTTAAAAGATGCCACCCTCTCAAAATCATTTGTTTCTTCTCAAAAAACTCACCATATGTTCAGCTGTGAAAGTTTAAGCTTTGCCATTGTTTCCATTTCAATGCCTGCTCAAATCTTTTTACTCTACATTACATATTTACCAGGAAATGACTTTTTATTCTTGCAGCAGGCTGCACATGGATGGTATTCCTGTAAATCTATTCACTGCTTTGTAAATCCAAGTAACAGTTTAACACCACAGCAGGAATCAAATGACTTATTCAAGATGTTTTTCTTAGTGATTCTAAATGGGAATTCCTTTGATGACCTGGTACTTCGTTTTCCTCCAAGGAGAAAACTGACATCATTCAAACAGAACTTCATATGGCCTTATGGAAATATGATAATCAAAAATACACACACATATATAAATGAAGGAAATTTTTTGTTATTTTTCTGCCTTTTAGGTAGAAGCAAGTAGTTTTGGCATCTTGCTAAGAAATAAACTTCTCCAATCTAGCTGAATAATCACTACAGTTTTATAGCATATTCTCCTTAGTGTTACTTTTATTTAGGATTTTTATTTTTATTTAGGATTTCAAAGTTTATATTAGGATCAGGCATAAGACTATTATTTACATTTTTAATGGCACTAGTTCACATATCGCCACATTAAGATTACCAGGTTTTAGAGACACTGACAGCAAAAAATTGTATAGATGTCTGATTCTAGCCTAAATAATAAATAGCAGCAGCTACATCTTAATGTCACAATTTGCAGTCAATAAGTAAGATGACTCATGAAGGATATGACAATATGAGAAGGCATAACAATCTCACAGTTATGGTTAACATTTAATAATATGCAGTGACAGCACAGGCTATAATACCAGTGTCTGAAGAATTTACCCGGACCACAATGTCATGTATATCCCTCAAGTATTATAAGATACAATTTCAGGCAAGAATAAGCTTTAAAACACCAAACCCTATAAAATTTGGCCAGTAATGCTTTATATACAATGCAATGCTTTACTGGCAGTAATAAAGGAATTTTTAAAAATTAGAAGCAAGATCAGAAATTACTAGAAATAAGTTCACTGGAGGGAAAAATAGATTCGCAAATATAATTAAAGACCTATTTTAGCTATGTATAAATAAGGTAGAAATTCAGGATTTACAATGAAAACATACACTATCTACTAGTCCCTGCCATATGCACTCAGAATAAATCAATGCTTAAAACATGGGTCACGGCCCGGAGGGGCACATAAGCAACATGCTCTGCTATGTAATGATGAGTATTATAAGAGACACACAAGGAAAGGGCCGAGGTAGCATAGTCTATAGTCTGCTAGACTGCAGATTAAGAATGAACAGATAGAGAAGGCTGCATAACGCACCAGCTTGAGCAGAGCTTCAAAATGGAAAATGGTCATCTCTTACCACTCTACTCTTCTCCTCACTGATTTTTCAAGAATCTTCCTTGGTCTTTCAAAAATGATATCAGTATCTTTTTATATAACACAATACTTGCATTAATAGGAGGAAATTCAGGGCCAGAAAGACATTTCTGGGAACATTATTTAGGATCTTCCCACGTCACTCTGTAGAGAATGCTCCCACTTTCCTTTTGGGTCAGGTGGGTCACAAGTGGAGGTCCAAAGTTCAAGTATCAAAGTGGCCTCCAGTAATATTCTGATTTGGAACAAACATTGCCCGAGTAGTCTCTCTTTAGGAATTTCACAATTTATAAAGGAATGTGAAATTTTATCAATTGCAATGTAAAATAAAAGCCTGTGCCAAGTGGTGAAAGAACTGGTATTGTCCAGTTGGAAATACTATTGTATGGTTTGTATTACACATATAATTGGATTTGGATGATTAATTATTCACTTCAAATAGTGTCTCATCATATCTATAATTTTAGTAGTAATAAGATCAACTTCTGCATGATAGCATAAGGAGTTCCACAGATTCACTGCCCAAGGAAAATGATGTAAATCATTAAAAAAAATTTTTTTGGGTTAAGTCTCTGGAAATGATCCTAAGGCATATAGCAAATGAATAAACCTCTATTCAAGAAAATCTACATAGGTTCAGTAAGAAAAAGCAAGAGGCTATGGTATGTGAACCAAGATCACACTCTCTCTCTTCCTTCCCAGTTCAGCAAGCTGGAAACTCCACCCAGACTGCTGCAGCAAAGAATATGGGGCTCCCTGTCCCCCCAGCACCTATGCAAAGGGTTTTCTTTCTGTGAGGAGCAAGATGGCAGGATGGGTAATATATTTTTAGCTATGGAGAAATGTAATATATTTGTAAAATAATCCCCCAAAACAACAAAAGGGAGGTAGGTAGGAGCAAAGCTATATTAGGCTAAGGAAATGACTAGAGATAGTAAAGTAATAATTATAACAATGTATCATTGAGTTTGTAAGATTAATAGATATAATATGTATAACAATACCACCTAAAAGTGTAAAAGGGAATAGAGTCACAGGATTAATTTGCTATACCTCACTGGAATTAAGCTAGTATAAGTCTGAAGCAGATTCTGATAAGTTAAGATGTATACAGAAAGCCCTGGAGGAACCACTAAAAAACGTTAAAACATACATAGTAAAAACATCATTAAAAAGATGGAAATGCTTCATTAGAAAATATTCACTTAATGCAAAAGAAAGTGGTAAAGGAGGAACTAAAAAGGCATGAGATACATACAAAACAAGAAGTAAAATAGCAGAAATGAATCTAACTCAACTATATCAATAATGATATTAAATTCAAGTGGATTAAATAATCCAATCAAAAGGTATAGCTTGTCAGACTGGATAAAAAACAAGACCTTTCATTTGTACCTAAAAGTACAAACAGATTGAAAGTAAAAGAATGGAAAAAGATATATCAGGTAAACAGCAACAAAAAGAGTGACTCTACTAATATCAGACAAAATAAACTTTAAAATGAAAAATCTTACTAGAGATAAAGAAAGACATTTTATAATGATAAAAGGGTAAACCTATCAGTTAGATACAACAATTATAAACATATATGCACATCATACTAGAGCATCAAAAATACATGCAGCAAAAACTGACAGAAATAAAGAGAGAAATATATAATTCAACAATAATAGTTGGAAATTTCAATATTCCACTTTCAATAATGAATAGAACAACTAGGCAGAAGGTGAGCAAGGAAATAGGGAACTTGAACAATACAACCAATTAGACGAACTGACATCAATAGATCATTCAATCCAACAAAAGAATATGTATCTTTTTGAAGTGCACATGGAACATTCTTCAGGATACCACATGCTAGGCCATAAGACAAACCTCAATACATTGAAAAGGTTAGAAATAATGCAAAGTATGCTCTCTGATGACAAAGGAATGAAATTAGAAATCAAAACAAAAAGAAATTTGGGAAACTCACAACTTGTGGAAATTAAACATCATACTCCTAAATAATCAATGGGTCAAAGAAGAAATGAAAGGGGAAATCAGAAAAAAAAACTTTGATATTAATGAAAATTTAATATCAAAACATATGGGATGCAGCTAAAGTGTATCTATAGAAACATATATAGCTGTAAATGCCTATATAAAGAGAGAAGAAATATCTCAAATCGGTAATTTAATCTTCTACCTGAAGATACTGGAAAAAGAACAACAAACTAAATCTAAAGCAAACAGAAGGAAGGAAATAATAAAATTTGGAGAGAAAATTAATGAAATAGAGACTAGGAAAACAATAGGAAAAAATCAATGAAACGAAAGCTGATTCTTTGAAAAGATCAACAAAATGACAAACTTCTAACTGAATTGTTTACAAAAAAACAGAGAGAAGACTCAAATTACCAGATCAGAAATGAAAGAAAGGACATTACTACCAATCTTACAGAAATAAAAAGGATTATAAAGGAATACTATGAAAAATTGTATGCAAATAAATGAGGTAACTTAGATGAAATGGCCAAATTCTTTAAAAACTACTGAAACTGACTCAAGAAAAGATGAACCATCTGAACAGACCTGAAGCAAGTGAAAAGATTGAATGAGTAATAAAAAAATGCCAATAAAGAAAATCCCAAGCAAAACGGCTTCAACACTAAATTCTGCTAAACATTTAAAAATAATTAAATCAATTCTTCACAAGTTCATCCAAAAACATAGAACAGGAAGGAACACTTCCCAACTCATTTATGAGGACAGGGTACTACACTGATGCCACAACCAGACAAAGACATCAAAAGAAAACTACAGATTAGTATCTCTATATATGTAGATGCAAAAACCCTCAACAAAATAATAGCAATCTGAATCCAGCAACAGGTAAAAAGAATTATACAGCTTGGGCAAGTGAAATTTATACAAGGAATTCAAGGTTTGTTTAACATCCAAAAATCAACTAATGTTTGTATCAACAGAATAAAAAATAAAATCACATTATCATCTCAAGAGACACAGAAAAAGCATTTGACAAAATTCAGCATCCTTTCTTGATAAAAACAAAAACAAAAACACTCAAACTAAGAATAGGAGGTAACTTAACCTGATGAAGAGATTCGACAAAAAACTTACAGCTAACATCACACTTAATGGTGAGAGCTTTCTCCCTAAGAACAGGAACAAGACAAAGGTGTCCACTCTTGTCACTTCTATTCAACACTGTACTGCAGGCTCTAGTCAGGGCAACTAGGCAAGAAAAAGGCATCCATTTGGAAAAGGAGAAGTAAAATTATCTCTATTTGAAGAAGACATATCTTGTGTATAGAATACCCTAAGGAATCCATTAAAAAGCTGTTAGAACTAATGAGTTCAGCAAGGTTTCAGAACACAAGAAATAAAAAAAACCAACTGTATTTCTACACACTTTTTACAAAGAATCTAAAAATGAAATTAAGAAAGTTCCATTTAAAACAGCAGCCAAAGAAAAACATATTTACAACTAAATTTCACCAAAGAAGTATAAAACTTATACTTTGAACACTAGAAAACATTGTTGAAAGAAATTACAGAAGATCTAAATAAATTGAAAGACATCTCATATTCATGGATTGGAAGACTTAATATTGTTAAAATGGAAGTACTCCCACGTTAATCTACAAATTAAATGCAATCCCAACCAGAATCCCAGCAGACATTGTCAAATTTGACAAGCTGATTCTAAAATTCATATGGAATTGTAAGTGAACCAAAATAGACAAAACAATCTTGAAAAAGAATTACCAAGTTGGAGGACTCACACATTTTTATTTCAAAATTTATGCAACGCAATGGTACCAAGACAGTATGGTATTGGCATAAGGAATAGACATATAGCTCAATAAGATGTATTGAGAGTCCATAAATACAATCTTGCCTCTATGATCAATTGATTTTCAACTGGTGTGCCATGACCATTCAAAGGGAAAAAATAGTCTCTTCAACAAATAGTGCTAGATATCCATATGCAAAATAATGAAGCTTGACCCTTACCTCAACCAAATACAAAAGCTAACTCAAAAGGGATCAAAGATCTAGATGTAAGGGTAAAACTACAAAACTCTTAGAAGAAAACAGGAGGTAAATCTTTATGAACTTAGATTTGGCAAAGGATTCTTAGACCTCAGAACCTTGAGCTATAAAAATAAAAAGTAATTTGGTCTCCATAAAAATAAAAACTTTTTTCCTGCTAAGAACACCAGCAAAAAAGTGAAAAAACCCACAGAAGTAGAAAATACTTGCAAATCATATATCTGGTAAGGGACTTGTCTTCAGAATATATAAAGAACACTTATAATTAAATAATATAAAGACCAATAACCCAATTTAAAAATGAACAAAAAAAATGAATAGACACTTTTCCAAGGAAGATAAACAATTGACTAAGAAGCATATGAGAAGATGTCCAACATCATTAGTCGTAGGGAAATGCTATTCAAAACTATAAGATAAAATTTCAAACCCACTATGATGGCTATAATCAAAAGACCATATAATAACAAGTTTTGTCAAAGAGATGAAGGAATTGGAATCCTCACACACTGCTGGTAGAAATGTAAAATCGTGCAGTCACTTTGGAAAGGAGTCTGGAAGTTCCTCAAATGGTTAAACATAGAGCTACTATGAGGACCTAGCAAAAAGGTATATTCCCAGGAGACATTAAAATACGTCCACACAAAAATTGTACATGAATGTTTGTAGAAGCATTATTCAAAATACTTAAAAGGCAAAAAGAACCCAAATGTCAATCAACTGATGACTGAATAAACAAAATGTCACATATCAAAACAATGGAATATTTGTTGCATCTTATAATTGATGGTGTCTTAGAAATACAGTATATGTCCTTGCTTGTGTGTGCATATAACATCTCTGGAAGGACATATAAGAACTAGTAGTAGTGGTTGCCTTGGGAAAGTAGTATTGGGTAGCTGGGGAATGGTGTGTTTACTGTGTACCCTTTTGTATTTTTTAAATTTTTGCACTAGATACAATTACTAATATTAAAACACTTAATATAAATAATTATTAAAAGAAAAACAAAAGAAGCATCCAAGATGGTGTGAGAGTAGCTCAGGCAGGGCACAGCTCTCTTTCAAAATAGTGGAGAAGGTGTAGAAGTAGTGTGAGGGAGCTGCTTTGGGGACCCTTGAAGGCCAGGAAAGTGCCACACACATTGTCCAGGAAGGACGAGGAAAGCAGAGATGGAGAGTTCAAAGGGAAAACCATGAGTTGATAGCCCTATGGCTGGAAATGCCACCCATCCTCCACCCCTGAGGCAAACAGCCTTAGTAAAACCTGCAGCTGAGCAATCCACTGAAAGGGGAAGGGACAGATTTCTCCAAGGGAAGAGGGAGGGTGCAGCAGAGGGCTGACTGTGGTTTCTTTTTGGTGACTGTAACTACCATAACTTGCTAGCTCAGAAGTGGTAGTGGATCTTGAAGGATTCATCTCTGTGGAAGGGTTTGCCAAGGAACGCCATTTGCTGGCCAGACAAAAAGTGAAGGAGGACAGACTGGTCTCTTCCAACTCTTTCCCAGGCACAGTAGATTAGACAGTCCCCATTAGTGGCTCCCTGTCACAGTTTTGACTACTTAAAATAGGAGAATATTAAAGTTTTAGAAAAAATTAAACTAAAAATCAAAAAGAGCTGTGAGATAAAACCATGGGGCAAGAGACAGCAATTGATCAACAGAACAAAAATCATCAACATAAGCAGATGCCTAGATATCAACAAAAGATAACAACCCACACAAAGAAAGGAGAAAGATATGGCCCACTCAAAGAAACAAGCCAAGAATCTAGATGAAACTCAGGATTTAAGACAACCAATAAATGATGCTCAAACAAACCTCCTTAATCAATTTAAGGAGATAAAGGAAAATATGACTGAAAAGATAAAGAATATTAAGGTGACACTGTGTGAGCATAAAGAACAATTTGAAAGCCTGCAAAAAAAAAAGTAACAAAGCTTATGGGAATGAAAGACACAATGGATGAGATTCAAAATATATCAGAGGCATATAATAGCAGATGTGAAATGATAGAAGAATGAATAAGTGAATTTCAGGATAGGACATTTGAAATTGAAAAGACAGAAGAAAGAAAAAAATGCAAAATTGAACAGGGTCTCAGAAAACTGAATGACAACATGAAACACACAAACACACATATTATAGGTGTCTCAGAAGGAGAAGAGAATGGAAAAGAGGTAAAAAGAATATTTGAGGAAATACTGACTAAAATTGTCCAACCCTTATGAAAGATATGAATATCAATATTCAGGAAGGACAACATACCCCAAACAGAATAAATCCTACTAGACCTACTCCAAGACATCTACTATTCAGACTGTTGAAAATAGAGAGGATTTTGAGTGCAGCAAGAGAAAAGCAATATATTACTTAAAAGGAAGACTTAATAAGGCTAAGTGCTGATCTCCCTTCAAAAACCATGGAGGTGAAAACGCAGTGGTATGATACATTTAAAGTACTGAAAGAGAAAAACTGCTAGCCAAGAATTCTTTATCTGGCAAAACTACCATTCTGAAATGAATGCAAGTTTAAAGTCTTTATGTACAAACAAAAACTGAGAGAGTATGTCACCAAGAGTTCGAATCTACAAGAGATATTAAAGGGTGTGATAGGAAAAGACAAGGGAGAGAGCCCTGGAGGAGACTGTAGAAATGAAGAACATAAGTAAGAGAAATTGAAAGGGTTAAAAGACAGACAATAGTAAGATATGACAACAGAAAGCCACGGAATAAAATAGACAAAGTAAATAACACCTTTATAGTGGTAACATTGAATGTTAATGGATTGAACTTCCAAATTAAAAGAAATAGACTGATAGAATGGATAAAAAATCATAAGCCATCTATTTTTTGTCTATGAAAGACTTACCTTAGACAAAAGAACACAATCAGGCTGAAAGTGAAAGGTTGGGAAAAGATAGTCAACAAAAAGGCAATCAAAAAGAGTGGGTGTAGCAATACTAATATAGGATAAAATATATTTTAAATGAAAAACTGTTTTAAGAGATAAAGTAGGTTACTATTTTTTTTAATTTAAAAAAAAGATATTTAGATTACATAAATGTTACATCAAAAATATAAGGGATTACCATATTCCCTGCTCCCCACAGAACCCACAATTACCCCCATTAACAACATACTTCATAAGTGTGGTACATTGATTGCAATTGATGAACACAATTTGGAGAATTGCCACTAAGCATGGATTATAGTTTACATCGTAGTTTACACTCTCTTCCACATAACTGTAGGTTATGGCAAGATATATAATGGCCTGTATCTGTCATTACAATGTCATTCAGGACAATTCCCAAGTCCTGAAAATACCCCCATATTACACCTGTTTTCCCTTCCCCTCCCCTCAGAACCTCCAGTGGCCACTGCCTCCACATCAATGATATAAGTTCTTCCATTGCTAGAAGCAAGATAAGTCTAGAGTAGAATACCAGTAAGTCCACTCTAATCCATAGTTCATTCCCCAATCCTGAGGATTCTGGGATGGTGAGGCCCACTCAATCTCTAATTGAGAAGGGATTTCAGTTCCATATGGCCAATGGATGGGACTCTCCTGCTTGCAGTTGGAGGCTCTCTTGGTTCCCTGGTATGGTGGTTGTTCATATTCACCTCCTTGTTAGTTGTCCTAGGTGAGTCTAATGAACTGGAGAGTAGGTGTTGCAACTCCATTTAAGCTCAGGGCCCACTGACAAATGGACAGACCAAAGATTCAAGTCTCTTGGACATACACCTACCAACTCCAGCACCAACTATAGGTTCAAATAGAAGGGACCAAAGAGATGTGTAGGGAAACCACAACTGAGGCCAATTCTGTCACACTGGGGAGCACAACCCCAAAGTAGGGCCCACTGGCAAGGCACCAAATTCATGAGCTATCTGCCCTGTCCATAGTGACTGGGTATCTTCAGAGCCCTCAGGAGCCCCACAATTTGGGGTAGTGTCTAGTTTGGCAGTCAATGAGATCCTGATGAGACATGCATAAGTGTAACCTCTGAAATGACCTCCCAACTCACTTTGAAGTCTCTTACCTTTGTCCTTACCTTTATCCCCTTTTGGTCAAGGTCTTTTTCCAGGTATATTGCTAGTTGGTGCTTGGTAATAATCCCTCAGTGCCAGGAAGGCTCATGCCTGGCAGTCATGTCCCATGCTGGGGGGAAGTTATTGCATTTTATGCTGAGTTCAGCTTAGAGAGAGGCCACATTTGAGCAAGAAGGAGTCTCTCAGAAGGTAATGCTTAGACACCCTATAATACTATGCTAAGCTTCAATTTCAAGAGTAAAAGTTCATAAGCACAGTCATCAATATGAAGGGCTCATCAATGGAATATCCTCCTTTACTAGCCATTGACTCTGTACTTGGGGGATTCTTGCTGTTCCATCAGAGAATGCGGCAGAGCTCCCCAGGATGGGAATTCAATATTCTTTTGGTTATTGTGTGAATCTTCACCCACTGTAACAATGCCCAATGAACATCTGAACACATTTATATGCCTTATATGTATGCCCAGGTGAACCTCCTCCATTGTATCCTCCATGACTGGCACCCACACAAATGGTCCTTCCTTCCCACAGTTGTAACCCTTCTGTGATCCAAAACTTCTTCAAAAAAGGAGCCAATAAAATAGCCAAATACAATAAGAAAATGAAATAATAATGACAGTTTTAAAAATAAGAAGTAAAATACAAAAAAAAAAAACTTTTAATAAAAAATAAATAAATTTGGGATAGTACAATGTAATGAAAAAATATAAAAATTTTTTGACATTTTGCCTTTCATCACTGTAAGATCTGTTATCCTGTACGTACAATGACATTTTCTTCCATTTATTCCCCCAATGTCTTACTTTTTTCATTTTGTCTTCAAATAACTTTTAGGTCACAGAAAAGTCATGTACAGAATTAGGGGACTCCCAAAAATCCAACATCCTCCCCTTTTTCTCCCTTCTCTTATTAAAAACATTTTATATGTGGATGGTACATTTGTTACAACTG
>JAQZBX010009789.1:0-45415 GCA_029593785.1 Cabassous unicinctus
CAGTGACTCCCGGGGTTCGTTTTTTTTTTTTTTTCTCCTCTGCTATAAATCCTGACTGGGTTGGAAAGAAGCCTCAACCTGGATCTACTTAAAGGCAAGGGGGAAAGAAAAAGAAAGAAAGAAAACAGAAAAGCCTGCTCTTTCTAGCAGAGATCCTGTGGGAGATAAACACCTGAACCCCACCATGGGCAGCTGCAGGCCCCACCCACTACAGACCCACCACAGGGCGGATCCACAGCCGCATCAAGGTCTGGCCAGGGGCCCACCTCACTCTCTGCATGGAGGGGTGGCAGGCCTTGGCCACCACAGCTGCACCGTCTGCAGGGACCCTGCCCCACATCTGGGGAGAAAGCAGGCTCAGTCATCCATAATACTGTGACCATGCCCAGCATTTCCTGAACCTCCCACTCAGCACTGGGCAACCTGGGAAACACCTGCAGGGATTGAGTGGGAGCCTCAGCAGATCCAGAAGAACAAACCAGCCCAGAATAGCATTATAAGAGCTTTGAACACTAAATTGTCATTGGCTCTAAATGACAAGAGTACACCATGGCCAAACAAAAGATTAAAAAAAAAAAAAAAGAGTACACCATGGCCTACATGCTAAATTCAATGTTGAAATAGAACATTAAAGTAGGATCAACAGTTTCCTAACATAATATCCAAAATGTCCAAGATACAATCAAAATCACTCATTGTGATGGTTAAGCTAATGTGTCAACTCAGTTAGGTAATTGTGCCCAATTGTTTGGTCAAGCAAGCACTGTGCTAATTGTGATACTAGGACATTTATGGACTTTAGTCATCAGTAGTTCATTTCATAGATGGTTGGTTACATCTTGGATCAGCCGAAGAGATTGCCATCAGCAATGAGTGGCATTTTATCCAATCAGTTGAATTCCTTAAAAAGGGAAGTGATTTTAGCATTCAGAGAGTTTTTCCAGCTTGACTTCTGACAGCCATCATCTCCTGGGAACTCATGAAGGACCTTCTTCGGATCCCCTGGTTTGCAGCCTGCCTGTGGAATTTGGACTGGTGCATCCTGACAGTCATGTGAGAGAATTTTATAAAATCTCGTTCTATTTACAGGTATCTCCTATCAATTCTGTTTCTTATAGAACCCTGACTAATACAGAGTGGCCCTAGGGAGTCTGGACCTTCTCCCAGCCCTGAGGCAGGTACCAGCCAAAATCCAGCAAGCACTGCCCAAACTCCACCCTGCCCTGAGGAATCTGCCTTCCAACCCCTGCCAGAAAAGATTAATCCTGTCTCACCAGATGAAAATGCAAAGGAATGCCCTGAGGTCAGTAGTTTGCAAGGCATTTCTAATTCTTCTCCTTACCCACCCCCACCACTCCTCTTCTCTTCCAGACCTATTACTAGACTAAAATCACAAGCCCCCAAAGGTGACGTACAAATTGTGATCCTTGAGGAAGTACGTTATACTCTAAAAGAACTGCATGAGTTTTCCAACTTATATAACAGAAATCAGGGGAATATGTGTGGGAATGGATACTAAGGGTATGGAATAATGGTGGGCAGAATATAAAGTTGGATCAGGCTGAATTTATTGATATGGGCCCACTAAGCAGAAATTCTGGATTCAACGCTGTAGCTTGAGGGGTCAGAAAGGGCTCTACAGTTTGTTTGGATGGCTGACTGAAACATGGACCTAGCACGTCTGAGGTTGAGATGCCCAATTTACTCTGGTATACTGTAGAAGAGGGAATTCAAAAGCTTAGAGAGATTGAAATGCTAGAATGGATTTGTTGCAGCCAGCCAGAAATAACCCAAACAGCACTCTTGGGAGCACGGATGAACAAAGTTTTATTATGCACGGGCCCAGAGGAGAGTTCGCTCTCCAAATTCTGAGCACTGTTTTCCGATTTTCATAAGTTTATATAGGTACACTAAGCGGGCAAATTCCTGAGCAAGCGGGCAGGCAGGGTTACAAAGGCAGAGAAGCAAGGTTAGCTTATTTCTAAAAGCAGAAGGCCATTAGGGAGGAAAGGAGTCATTATCTGTTTAGAGTTGTAAATTACAATTCAAAGGGGCAGCCTGGGGTGCTTATCTTCCTGACCTGGATTCCATGGAGAAAAGGGGAGGAAAGAGGGGAGAGAGGGACCAGGGACCAAGGGGAAGTTTAGTTTTTTAAAGCTGTGGGTTTCTGCTGAGGGCGGGGTTGGGATCCTGGTGCTTCCCTCATCATTCCCCCCTTTTGATGCCTTTATAATTCTTTACAGGCATCACTTGCTAGCATGGGGATTCTTCTGTAATCCCCAAGGGCTGATATTTAACACGAGGCATTACTTGGTGTTTTAAGACGTTTAAGTGGGAAGTGATGTATTGTGTTAGGTACCGTAGAATGCATGACCCGAAAGTTAAGAGGAAAAAGACTGAGGCTATTACTGGCATAAATGGCAAAATCCAGGAGAGGAGATACTGGAAGTAGTTCCCATTGGCAGATGCCTGGTATACACCGTTTAAGCAGTCTTTGGCTGTTCTTTCAGTAGGGCCACTTTGTCCCTAACTTTTCCTAAGGAATTTGCAAGAAACAGCATTCTTCCCCCAGGGCCTGGCAGATCCCTCCTGAACTTGTGGTGAGCAAGTCTAATCCTTGCCTGTTTTGCACAACCACTTCCACCAACGAGTCTATCTGATCTTGCAACCCATTGAGAGCCTGCGATATTTCTTCAAAGTCATTTGATGTTTCCCATGCTAGTGTTCTGCAAGAGAAGCCCCCGCAACTGCTGCACTCCCGACTATTCTTAGTCCTAAGAGTATCGGAATTGCCTGTATTGCTCGTTTGGCTTGGGAGAGCTCTCCAGGCAATTCATTTCCATACACTGAAAACGATGGTACTGGCCAAGCCAGGTAGCAGATGCCCTGGCCATCCTGGGGTAGGCACTGGTAGGCGTTGGTGCCACAGACCCAGTTGGTGGAGTTTGCGGCACATCTGTCAGGCTCATTGAGTGGGTGGGTGGTGTCACAGTTGGCCCTTCCAAGAGGGAGGATGGTTGAAGGAGACCTGGTAGTTATGTTTTTACAGTTAGCCAGTTTTCCTGGGGGCTCGGTTATGTGGACTGGGAGGGGCCTGGTTCCTGCCGCAGAGCTGTCATGGGTTAGGGGGGTTACGTTCCATGGGACAGGTACAGGGAAGATGGTTAGACTGGAGGAAGTGCACAACCAGCAGGAGGCAGCTATATTGGGTCGAGATTTATTTAAGAGTTGGTGGAAATTTCAAACCTGGTTCAAAAGAACGTTGCGGGGGGCTGTTTAAACTTTGGCTTTTAGCATCTGGGCAGCTTTACTGATATTTTTCATCAAGGCTTTTTCTAGGGGTTGGGTTACCGGGAACAGTTGGACCAGTATGAGGTCTCCTGGGTCCGGCCCCAATGGGTTGTATATTCCAATTCCTAGTTTCAGTCCTGACTGGGCCTTTAAAAAGGTATTTTCTGATCTGGTGGTTATGTTTAATAAGATGAGTCTTATGGGGTCACAGGTTTCTATGCCACACCCTGCCGGGCTGGGGATTTTCTGTAGGAGATACGGAGAAGTCAGTGGGACTCCCTTCCAAGGAGCGGTGGCACCTACTAGCAAGCTCCAAGAGCAACAAAATCCTCCGCCCTTTTGGGGGTCTCGGCAGAGGTACTTGTCATAACTCCCATTGTTGCGACCCCTACAACCTCTCCTGGGGGCCGGTATGGGGGTGTGGGGGTATGGGGCAACCAGCAAGGTGTAAGGAGCGTGATCTTGGATTGCCCTGCAAGCGTCAAATATTACAGAGGCTGAAGTTGCCCCTGCAGAGAATGGGACTGAAGCGTTCAGCATGGATTGTTTGCCCCAGCTTTGACTAACTTGCAGCTGCCATAGATTTTGGGGGCAGGTATCAGCTCTTAGGGAGGGGGCAAGGAAGTAAAGGGCAAGCAAGTTAAGGCACAGAAACATCCTATTATGCAACAGTAAGCAATTGCAATTAGGGCTCTATTCACAACAGTCCAGTCTGCAGGGGCCACAGCAGCAAGTCCAACTCCAAATACCAAGATGAGCAAGCCATATAAGCACAGGATCCACCAGGAGCAGGGGTCCATTCAGCCGGCGTTTGATGAGGTCGGTGCTCGAGGATCCCAGGTGACCCGCACTCTAAAAGGGTGGCCGGGTACGGGTTGGGCTGTCCAGCTGTCCTGCTCTTTATCAAGATGTGCCTTCTTGACCCTGGAATGATGGCTCCAAGGGACGATGTCTGCAACTTTAAGAGCAGTAGGAGTTACAAGGATCACAGTATGTGGACCTGTCCAGGAATGCTGGAGGTGTTCTTTTTTCCAGTCTTTGACCCAGACTAGGTCCCCTGGCCGGTGGGGGTGCAACGGGTGTCCCAGGGGGATGAGATTCTGGGACAAGACAGTTTTATGTATTTCAGCTAGAGTTTTCCCTAGCTGCTGGGGAATGGAATCTTGGCTAGCCTCTCCCAGAAGTTTGAGATTTCCTCTGAAGGCCCGGATAATTGGGGGTGGCCAGCCAAATAGAATTTCAAAGGGTGAATAGCCAGTGGATCCTGGGGTGCACCTAACTTGGAGAAGGGTCAAGGGAAGTAAGTCTATCCAGGGGAGACCAGTTTCCTGGCAGAATTTGGCTAGGGTGGCTTTGAGGGTTTGATTCATGCATTCAACTTTCCGTGATATCTTCAAAGGGGGTCATTCCCGTGTGCTGGAAACCTGCCAGAGTACGGGGGCCCTGCAAGGGATTGTTTTTGGCACAAACTTGGCACTGGCTGCTGATGGTGGCACAGAGAGAAGTTAGCTGGGCTATGTAGTAGTATCTCCCAAGTAAGACTTCCAGCACAGTTTTCCCTAGGTGGGTGAGTTGGTGGTATCACTGATGAGGGCATGAGCGGCTCCTTTTGGTACAAAAATCCGGTTATGTGGGAGCAGCCAAGCTCCTTCGGGGGTTTGGCTTCCCCCTTCTCTTTCAGCTCACTCCTGTTCTTCTCGGGTATAGCTTAGTTGATCAGTCTCTTGTCCTAAGAGGGACAGTTGCGGCGTTAATTCCGGGACTTGTATTCCGTGGGTTCCTTCAGCCACTTGCCGAGCTGCTTTGTCGGCTAGCCTGTTCCCTAGAGTGACCATGTCCATTCCTTTCTGATGTCCCCAGCAGTGGATGATGGCAACTTTGTCTGGTTTCCAGATTGCTTCTAACAGTTGGAGGATTTCTTCTTTGTTTTTGATTTCCTTTCCGCCTGCCGTTAGGAGAACTCTTTCTTTATAAATTGCCCTGTGGACATGAAACGGTAGCAAATGTGTACTTAGAGTCAGTATAAATGTTTACTGCTTGCCCAGCGGCTAGCTGCAGGGCTCGGACCAGCACCCAGAGTTCTGCTTATTGCGCAGACCATCCCCGCAGTAGAGACGCTGCTTCCACCATCTGTAAATAGTGTCTGATCTGGGGAAGGGAGCGGTTTGTCTTGGAGGTTGGGGTGACTGTTGTAAACCTCTTCTGTCACTTCAACACAGTCATGTTCTGGAGCCCCTTCCTCCTCTGGCAAAAAGGCAGCAGGGTTTAGACTGTGCACTGTTTCTATTGTCACTCTGGGGTTTTCAAAGAGTAAACCTTGATAATGTGCGAGCCGGGGATTCAATATCCACCGATGCCCATGTGAGTTCATTAGGGCAGTGACTGCGTGTGACATGATATTAGAATGGCCTGTCTGAGAGTTAATTTGTCGGCTTCTTTGACAAAGGTCACGGTTGCTGCCAAGGCTTTTAGGCAGGGTGGCCACCCTGCAGCCACGGAGTCCAGCTGCTTGGAGAGGTAAACAATAGGTCTTTGCCAGGGGCCGACTGTTTATGTGAGAACCCCTAATGCTACTCTGTTCTTTTCATGCACTAACAGGTTAAAGTTTCCAGTTACATCTGGGAGCCCCAAGGCAAGGGCTCGGGGGAGTTGGCTTTTGATTTTTGAAAGGCTCCCTGTTGAGCTTCTCCCCAGGCAAGAGGCTCTTTTCCTGGACCCGCCAGAACTTTGTAAAGGGGCTTGGCCATGGCTGCAAACCCGGAAATCCAGATGTGGCAGAACCCTGAAGCCCCGAGTAACTTGCGAAGCTTTCTTTCTGTGGTGGGGGTAGAGGTGGTGCAGATCACTTTCTTTTGTTCAGGTCTGAGCGTCTGGTGCCCTTGTGTGATGCTGAACCCCAGGTACTTGACTTGCTGTTTACAGATCTGGGCCTTTCTCCAAGACACTTTGTACCCAGTCTGTGTTAGAAGTTGTAGGAGAGTCTGGGTCCCTCTCCAGCAGTCCTCTTCCGTTTCACTGGCAAGTAGGAGGTCATCTACATATTGTAAGAGAGCACACCTGCAGTTTTCCCAGGGGTAGGTGGTTAAATTTGCTGCCAAAGCTTCCCCAAAAAGGGTAGGGGAGTTTTTGAAGCCCTGCGGGAGCTGGGTCCAGGTTAGCTGAGTTTTCTGCTGGGTTTTGGGATCTTCCCATTCAAAGGCAAACAGAGGTTGGCTCGCAGGGGCCAGCCACAGGCAGAAGAAGGCATCTTCCAGGCCCAGGCAATTGAACCAGGCGGCTTCAGGTGGCAGCTGTCCTAACAAGGTGTACGGGTTGGGAACAACCTGATGTAAGGTGAGAGTGGCATTATTAATGGCTCATAAATCCTGCACTGGTAGATATCCGGTCCCATCTGGCTTTTTTACTGGCAATAATGGGGTGTTCCAAGGTGACTGGCATTCGATTAGGATCCCGTCTCTCTTCAGGCGATCTATATGTTCGGCTATGCCCAATTGCATTTCGCAGGAGATTGGATACTGCCTCTGCCAGATCAGGATTGCTCCAGGCTTCAGGTCGATGATGATGGGTGCATGGTTCTGTGTCATTCCTGGTGGGTTTTTTTTCTGCCCAAACCTGGGGGGAAAGTTCCAGCAGTTTTTCTGGATTCTGACCTGGACTTTCTTCCTCACGAAGTCTCCATTCTTCGCTTTCGGCACGGTGATAAGGAGAGCGAGGTCGGTCCCGAGGCTTAAACTTGCTGACCCTTTAGGTTTGAAGGTAATCTGGGTTCCCAGTTTGGTTAAGAGGTCCCTACCAAGCAGGGGAACTGGACATTCAGGCAGGTACAAAAATTCATGAGTTAACTTCGTGGCCACCAAGCTGGCAAGTTCTTGACTGGCAAAAAGGCCGTTGACTTGACTGGTCCCCAGTCGCTCTTATGATATTAGCGGTTTTTCCGCTAAAGGGGGCAATGGGGGTTGTGACCACAGAATGTTCAGTGCCAGTGTCCACCATGAAAGTCAATGACTGGCCCCCAACTTGTGGTTTGACCATGGGCTTGTGGGGGCCAAGTTCCAGTGAGCCCGGTCTCCCCTATTCAGGGTTGAGTCCTGCCAGCCTGAGCAGATGGTCTTGGGGCTCAGGTCGGTATTTCCCTTTAAGGATGTTCCCTCTATGTGCCTGAGTCTTTTGGGGGCACTCATTTTTCCAGTGTCCACTCTCTTTCCAGTAAGCACATTGGTCTCTGGCCAGCGGCACCCTTCTAGCACTTGTCCTCCCTTTTCGAGGTGGTCCTTCTCATCTGGTGGGGTCAGGATTTCCTAAGGCTGCTGCCAGTAGGGAGGCTTGATGGTTTATTTACTTCTTGACCTCTCGTTCAACAGCTTCATCTCGATTGATATATATTTTGTTGGCGAATTCCAGTAGTTGAGAGATGTTCATGCCCGTGAACCCTTCTAATTTTTGGAGCTTTCTTTTAATGTCCATTGCTGCTTGTGTAACAAAGGTGGCATTCACCATCCTCTGGTTTTCTGGAGCTTCTGGGTCAAAAGGAGTGTAGATTCTGAAGGCCTCACAAAGCTGTTCATAGAAATCTCCTGGAGATTCATCAGGCTTTTGAGTAACTAAAAGTCGTCTTTGTCATGTTTGTGGGTCATTTTGCCCGCTCTCGGACCCCTTGGAGAAGCACTTCCCAGTATTGCTGGAGTGTAGCCAGTCCCTGTTCAGCGTTGAAGTCCCAGTTAGGTTGGGTTTCTGGTGCCGCTTCTCGTGCCCAATCTTCCGGGTTTAAGATGCCAGTAGGGGCCTGCTCTTGCAGCCATTTTCAGGCTTTCATCAGAATTCATCGTCTCTCCTCCGTCAGGAAGAGTTGGTGGCAATCATCCCATGAGTTTTAGCTCATGTTCATCTCACAGTGGGTCCACTGGGTCATTAGACCCATTCTGTGGTTATTTCCCTAGTTCCAGATTGCATAATTGTAGTAGACATACACATTAACTGGCAGAATCCCCACATTGGATCCCTGACTTGTGGAGTGAGGGCTATTATGGTAAGAGAAGCCAAAGTGGAAGCCCACTACAACTGCCCCTACCTAGCAAAACAGTAAATCAAAAGCAATACTGGATTCCTGGGGAGATTGCAGAGGTTAGTGCCACCATCAAGGATTTGAAGGATGCAGGGGTGGTAATTCCCACCACATCCCCATTCAACTCTTCTTTTGGCCTGTGCAGAAAACAGATGGAACTTGGAGGATGACAGTAGATTATCATAAACTTAACCAGGTGGTGACTCCAATCGCAACTGCTGTCCCAGATGTGGTATCATTGCTCGAGCAAATCTACACATCCCCTGAAACCTGGTATACAGCTATTGATCTGGCAAATGCTTTTTTCTCATTGTCATTAGTAAAGACAAACAGAAACAGTTTTCACTCAGCTGGCAAGACCAGCAATATGCCTTCAGTGTCCTGCCTCAGGGGTATATCAACTCTCCAGCCCTTTGTCAAAATATTGTCCACAGGGACCTTGATCATCTTTCCCTCCCACAAGACATTACACTAGTCCATTATATTGATGATATCATGTTGATAGGACCTAGTGAACAAGAAGTAGCAAAGACTCTAGACTTATTGGTAAGGCATTTGCATGAGAGAGGATGGGAGCTAAATTCAACAAAAATACAGGGGCCTTCCACTTCAGTGAAATTTCTAGGTGTCCAGTGGTGTGGGGCATGTTGAGGTATCCCTTCTAAAATGAAGGATAAGCTGTTGCATCTGGCTCCTCCTATGACTAAAAAAAAGTCACAACACTTAGTTGGTCTCTTCAGATTTGGGGGACAACACATTCCTCATTTGGGTGTGCTACTCTGGCCCATTTACTGAGTGACCAGAAAAGCTGCTAGCTTTGATTGGGGACTGGAACAAGAGGAGGTTCTGCGACAGGTCCAGGCTGCTTTCAAGTTGCACTACCACATGGGCCTTATGACTCAGCAGATCCAATGGTGCTGGAAGTGTCAGTGGCAAATAGAAATGCTGTCTGGAGCCTTAGGCTCACAATCCAGACTCTTAGGATTTTAGAGCAAAGCCATGCCATCCTCTGCAAATTACTAATCTCCTTTTGAGAAACAGATTTTGGCTTGCTACCAGGCCTTAGTAGAGACTGAATGCTTAACCATGGGACACCAGGTTACCATGAGACCTGAGTTGCCTGTCATGAGCTGGGTATTGTCTGACCCAACAAACCATAAAGTTGGGCGTGCACACTGCATTCCATAATAAAGTGGAAATGGTAGATATGAGATAGGGCTTGAGTGGGTCTTGAAGGCACAAGTAAGTTACATGAGTAAGTAGCCCAAACATCCATGGTCACTACTCCTGCCATGTTATCTTCTCTTTCCCAGCCCACAACTTTGACCTCTTGGTGAGTTCCTTACAATCAGTTGACAGAGGAATAGAAAACTTGAGCCTGGTTTATAGATGGTTCTTCATGATATGCAGGTACAACCTGAAAGTGGACAGCTGCAGCACTGTAGTCCCTTTCTGGGACATTCCTGAAGGACAATGGTGAGGGCAAATCCTCCAATGGGCAGAACTTCAAGCAGTGCACCTGGTTGTTTATTTTGCTTGGAAGAAAAAAATGGCTGGAGGTGCATTTATACACTGATTAATGGGCTGTTGCCAATGGTTTGAGTGGATGGTCAGGGACTTAGAAGGAACATGATCAGACAATTGGTGACAAAGAGGTCTGGGGAAGAGGCATGTGGGTAGACCTTTCTGAGTGGGCAAAATACATGAAAATATTTTTGTCCTATGTGAATGTTCACCAGAGAGTGACTTTAGCTGAGGAAAATTTTAATAATCAAGTGGATAAGATGACCTGCCCTGTGGCTAATGCTCAACCTCTTTCCCAGCCACTCCTGTCATTGCCTAATGGGTTCATGAATAAAGTGGCCATGGAGGTAAAGATGGAAGTTATGTATGGGCTCAGCAACATGGACTTCCCCTCACCAAGGCTAACTTTGCTACAGCCACTGCTTAGGGCCCAATCTGCCAGGTGCAGAGACCCACATTCAGCCCCCAATATAGCACCATTCCCCCAGGTGATCAGTCTGCTACCTGGTCACAGATTGATTACTATGGAATACTTCCATCATGGAAGGTGGAGCAATTTGTTTTAACTGGAACAGACACATACTTCGGATATGAGTATTCATTCCTTGCATACAATGCTTCTTCCAAAACTACCATCCATGGACTTACCAAATGTCTTATCCACCACTGTACCCATTGACCAATTTGATGTAATTATGAATTCCAAAAATATAATTAGATCATGCTTGTAAACTGATCTGTTAATCTGGGCATGATTAATTTATGATTAGGGCGTTGACTGGGCCATGTCAGTAGGGTGTTGAGCCCCACCCCTTGGTGGGTGGGGAATCGAATATAAAAGGCAAAGCAAAGAATAGAGTTGAAGCAGTTTTTGAGAAGCAGTTTTGACGTTGGAAAGAAGGCCCCAGGAAAAGAGAAGCAAGCTGTTCATCTGATCGCCTACAGCTGACCTTGTGGAGGAAACAGGAGCTAAGCCCGGAGAGAAATGGAGTCCCGGGAAGAGAGGAACCCCAGAAGCCTGAACCCTGACAAATGCCAGCAGCTATCTTGTTCTAACATGTGGCAATGGACTGTGGTGAGAGAAGAAACTTAATGCTTTATGGCCTGGTATTTGTGGACTTCTACCCCAAATAAATACCCTTTATAAAGACCAACCCATTTTTGGTATTTCACATTAGCACCCCTTTGGCTGACTAATACAACCACCATGGCATTCCATGCTTCTGATCAAGGAACCCATTTCACAGCAAATGATGTGCGGGAATGGGCACATGCTCATAGAATTCACTGGTCTTGCCATGTTCCCCATCATCCTGAAGCAGCTGGATTGATAGAATGGTGAGATGGCCTTTTGAAGACTCAATTATGGCACCAACTGGGTGGGGTGGCAATACCTTGCAGGGCTGGGGCTACATACGTAGAGCATACCGGAGGCATGTATGCTCTAAATCAGCATCCACTCTATGGTGCTGTTTCTCCCATAGCTGGAATTCCTGGGTCTAGGAATCAAGGGATGAAAATGGGAGTGACGCCACTCACTATTTCCCCTAGTGATCTACTATGAAAATTTTTGCTTCCTGTCCCTGCAACCTTAAGATTTGCTGGTCTACAGGTAGTAGTTCCAAAAGGAAGAATGCTTCCACCAGGGAACACAACAATGATTCCATTGAACTGGAATTTAAGACTGCCACCTGGCCACTTTGGGCTCTTCATGGCTCTGAATCAACAGGCAAAGAAGGGAATTACTGTACTGGCTGGGGTGAGTGATCTTGACAATCAAGGGGAAATAAGACTGCACCTACATAACAAGGTAAAGAAGAGTTTGCCTAGAATACAGGTGATCTTCTAGGGCATCTCAGTCCTGCCATGCCCTGTGATTAAAGTCAATGGAAAATTGCAACAACCCAATCCAAGCAGGACTAACAATGGCCCAGAATCTTCAGGAATTAAAGTTTGGGTCACCCTACCAGGCAAAGAACCATGGTCAGCTGAGGTGCTTGCTAGGGTAATGGGAACATGGACTAGGTAATGGAAGAAAGTAGTGATAAATATGAACTTCAACCTCGCGACCAGTTACAGAAATGAGGTTTGTAATGGACATGAATATTTATTCCTTGTTTTGTTATGAGTATAATTGTATATGTACATAAAATGAATATCTTCATTTTCTTCCCTAACCTTTTTCCTTATCATATGACAAGTTGTATTTCATGTCATAATATTTAAGGATGTCAAGTTTAAGAGTGAATATTACCCAAAGACTTGCACCTATTCTGTAGGGAATTAATGCATTTCTGGTTGTATGCAGACAATTGAATACTGTTAGGCAGAAATATAGATAGATAGATAGATGATAGATATGTGTAATTGTTTTTATTTAAAGACAAAGTATGGTTTAAGGTGATGTGTATGGCTGCCAAGTTGACAAGGGGTGGACTGTGATGGTTAGGCTAATGTATCAACTAGGTCAGGTAATTGTTCCCAGTTGTTTGGTTAAGCAAGCACTGTGCTAATTGTAATACAAGGACACTTATGGACTTTATTCATCAGTGAGTTCATTGCATAGATGGTTGATTACATCTACCATCAACTAAGGAGATTGCCATCAGCAATAAGTGACCTTTTATCCAATCAGTTGAGTGCCTTAAAAAGGGAAGTGATTTCAGCATTCAGAGAGTTTTTCCAGCTCGACTTTGGACAGCCAACGTCTTCTGGGAACTCATGAAGGACCTTCATTAGATCCCCTGGTTTGCAGCCTGCCTGTGAAATTTGGACTTGTGTATCCCCACAGTCACGTGAGAGAATTTTATAAAATCTCATACTCTTTACAGATATCTCCTGTCAATTCTATTTCCCTAGAGAACTCTGACTAATACACTCATCATATGAGCCATAAGAAGTACAACTTAAACAAGTAAAGAAAATCAACTGATGTCAAAAGTAAGATGAATCATATGTTGGAATTATCTAAGAAATATTTTAAAGCACCGTCATAAAAATATTACAAAAACAATTACTAATTCTTTAGCAAAAAAGAACAAACTGGAAATTATAGACCTGAAAAATAAAATAACTGAAGTAAAAAATATATTAGATATTAAATAGGGTCAATCATAGAGTCGTGATGATAGAGGATAGAATCATTCAACCTGAGGAGAGATCAACAGAAATGACCCATTTGAATGACAGATATATAAGAGACTAAAAAACAAACGAACAGACAAACAAACAGACAGAAGTGATATCACCAAAATGGCAGAGTAAGATGTGCTGTTGTACACCTCCTTTTAGAAACAGAAACAAAAGGGGTTGTGTGCAGAATCAACTTTCTCAAAACTCTGGAAGACAACTAAGTCTAGAGAATAATTCACCAGGAAAGAAAACAAAAACATAAAAATGGTAGGAGAGCAGTTTACCAGTCCAAGCCCCTCCCCCCACACTTGGACCACAGCTGCAGTTTGTGCAGCTCACAAACAGTGTGACAAAAATAGTTGAATGCTTCAATACACCACTTTCATTAATGGATAGAACATCTAGATAGATGGTCAATAAGAAAACAGAGGATTTGAAAAATACTATAAATGAACAAGATTTAACAGAGAGATAAAGAACACTCCTCCCAACAACAGCAGAATACACAATCTTCTCAAGTACACATGGATCATTCTACAAGAAAGACTACATGTTAAGCCAGAAAACAATTCTCAATAACTTTAAAAAGATTGAAATTATACAAAGCATCTTCTCTGACCCCATGGAATGAAGCTAGAAATCAATAACAGAAAGAAAACTGGAAAATTCACAAACAGGTGGAAATTAAATAACACACTATTAAACAATCAATAGGTCAAAGAAGAACTCACAAGGGAGATTATGAAATACCTTGAGGCAGATGAAAATGAAAATACAACATACCAAATCTTATGGGATGCAGCAAAGTCAATTCTGAAATGGAAATTATAGCTCTAATTGCTTACATTAAAAAAGAAGAAAGACTTCAAGTCAGGATCAAATCTCAAAACTGGAATAACTAGAAAAAGAAGACCAAACTAAATCCAAAGTGAGCAGAAGGAAGGAAATAAAGATTGAAGCAGAGATAAATGAAATAGAAAACAAACAAACAAAAAAATAGAATCAACAAAAGCTTATTCTTTGAAAAGATCAATCAACTTGACAAACCTTTAGCTAGACTTTCACAGAAAAAAGAGAAAAGACACAAATACCTAAAATCCAAAATGAAAGAGGTGACAATACTACTGATCTTGGAGAAATTAAAAATAATTAAATGAGAATATATAAATAATTGTATTTTTAGAGGAAATGGGCACATTCCTAGCAACACACAACTTAGCTAAACTGAATCAAGTAGAAATAGAAGATCTCAAAGCACCTATAAAAAGAAAAAAGATTGAATCAGTAATGAAACAACTCCTAAAAAAGAAAAGTCCGGGACCATAAGGCTTCACTCAGAAATTCTACCAAACATACAAAGAATAAACACCAATCCTTCTCAAACTTTTCCAAACAATTGATGAAGAGGAACTCTTCCTACCTCATTCTTTAAGGCCAAAATTACCCTAATACTAACACCAGAAAAAGACATAAAAAGAAAAGAAAATTAGAGAACAAGATCCTTTATAAATGCAGATGCAAAAATCCTCAACAAAATATGAGTAAATGGATTTCAACAGCAGATTAAAGAATTATACATCAGGACCAAGTGGGACTTACCCCATAAATGCAAGAATGGTTCAACATAAGAAAAGCAATCAATATAACACATCACATTAACAGAATGAAAGGGGAAAAATCACATAATCATCTCAGTTGATGCAGAAAAGTCCTTTGACAAATTCTAGCACCATTTTATGATTAAAAAAACACTCAAAAATAAGAATAGAAGGTAACTTCCTCAACATGATAAAGAGCAAATGTGAAAAACTCACAGTTAATATTATACTCAGTGGTGAAAGACTGAAAGCCATCCACTGAAGTCAAGACCAAGAAAAATATACCTGGTTTCACCACTGTTATTCAACATTGTATTAGAAGTCCTTGCCATAGCAATTAAGCAAGAAGAAGAAATAAAATGCACCCAAAATTGAAAAGGAAGAAGTACTTACCTAGCAGGTCAGATACCATCATCACGAAGGTGGTTTTCCCAGGGCAAGGTTTATCTATTGCACTGTGGATGTGCTGACCCCTGTGTTTTCCCCAAATGCAGGAAACTCAACTGCATAATTTGTAGTAGTGGGGAACTGCATTTGTGCTCTTCCCTGAGGGGGAAAGGAAAAGAAAAGGAATAAGTAAAACTATCTCTATTTGCAGGTGACATGGTCTTTTATATTGAAAATCCCAAAAGAACCCACAAGTAAACTACTAGTACTAATAACAAACTCAGCAAAGTTGCAGGCTATGAGATTAACACACAAAAATAGGTTGTGTTTCTATATGCCAGCAAAGAATATTCTGAAATGGAAATTTTAAAATAATTCTATTCACAATAGCATCTAAAAGAATGAAATGCATAGGGATAAATTTAAACAAGGAAATGCAAGACTTGTGCCCTGAAAAAAAAAAAACAACACTGCTGAAATAAATAAATAAAAAAAAACAACACTAAATACATGGCAAGACATCTCATGTCCATAGATAAGAAGACTTAATAGTAACCTGACAATACTCTCCGAAGATATATACAGATTCAATGTAATGCTTATCAAAATCCCAGCAGCCTTTTATGCAGAAATGGATAAATGAATCCTCAAATTCATATGGAATCACAATGGGGCCTGAATAGCGAAATCAGTATTACAAAGGAAGAATAAAGTTGGAGGGTCCACATCTTTTACAACTTACTACAAAGCCACATAATCAAAACAGTGTGGTATTAGCCTAGAGATAGATATAGAGACCAATGAAATATAATTGACTTAAAAAATAAACCCAAATATTTATGGTTGACTGGTTGTAGACAAAGGTGCTAAGTACATAAAATGAGGAAAGAAAGGTGTCTCCAATAAATGGTGCTGTGAAAACTGGGTACTTATTTACAAAAGAATGAAGATGTATCCCTACCTCACACCATATACAAAAATTAAATCTAAATGGATCAAGGACCTAAACATAAGGGCTAAAACCATAAAATTCCTAGAAGAAAACTGAGAGGAAATTTCATAACCTAGGATTTGGTAGTGATATCTTAGATATGACACCAAAAGCATGAGCAACAAAAGAAAAAATAGATAAAATGGACTTTATTGGAATTGTGGGAAGATGGTGGAGTAGGGAGCTCCAGGACTCAGTCCTTCCACCAGAATCACTGTTAAAGAGACAAGAACTGTCTGAAATAACTATTTTGAAACTTTGGCAGCCAGAAGACCACTGTACAGCATCCAGGGAAGAGCATGAGGAAGAGGCTGGCAAATTACAGTAAATAACAGTAAATTAATCTCTCTGTGCAATGGCTAGCAATGCACACCCCCAATTCTTGTGGAAGGCTGCCATGGGGCCCCAGCCCTGGCTAGCTTGCTGGTGACAGAAAGGAACATAAAAATCTTCTTCCCCAAGAGCAGGGATGGGCATGGCTGATTACTTATTACATCTTTTGATTGGCAAATTTGGATTGCTGGGGTCCTGGTTCCAAGGATAGCTATTGTTTCAAATTGCCCTGGAAAAAAAGCAATGGGAGCTATTGTTTAAACCCACCCTGGACAGGGGCAGTGGTGGTGGAGACTTAAAGATGCTGCACTTCCTCAGGGCTGTGGGGGACATTTTCTGAGCAGGCCATTAAAGCTCAGCTTTGGGGAGCCACTGGAAAATCTCTTGGCACCCTTCCTGAACCCCTCCCCAGGGCACTTTAGAACCAGTGTGTGCCCCCTTCATGGATCTTTGGTCCTGTTGTGGCTGGGAAAGGCTGAATTGGGAAAGTCGTCTGCACTCCTCCCAGAATCTGCCATACAGAAAAAAGCAGATTGAGACAATGAAAAATTTGTATAAACTTATAGAGGTAAACAGTCTGGGACAAAACCCTGCCAGCTTCAAACACTTGGTAGGGGGAGGTCTGTCTCCTAGAAAAAAGAAAGGACAATCAAACTCCTGAAAACTGGGTACTCCAAAACAGCTAACAAGCAAAAGCCCAGGTAAAGACAGAGACACAAAAAGACAGGGAAAATCTTGCACATTGTATTTATCTTGGGCAGATCTTCCTGATAGGAGGGCTGAAGCACAAGAAAATCTTTCTTATCAACAGCTGATTACAAAACCAGGAAACAGATATCTCAGGGAATAAATCCCAGAAATAACAATTTTAAAATATTAAAATTTACAGTTTGAAACAAAAGAGTACAAGAGAAATAAAGAAGCAAGAAATGATGCCCCATCCCAAAGAAGAGGATAAAAATTCAGAAAACACTAATGAAGGAGACAATAATGTGGACATACTGAAAAAAGCCTTTAAAAAATCTTAGAAATGCTCAAGGAATTGAAAGAACACACAGAAAAAAGAACTAAAGAATATTAAGAAAGCAATGAATGAACACTAAGAGAGTCTTAGAGATAGAAAATTTTAAAAGGAATCAAACAGAGCTACTGGAGTTGAAGACCACAATATTTAAAATGAAAACTGCCCAGGATAAGGAAGTGGATATGGCTCAAGCAGCTGGGCACCTGCCTACCACGTGGGAGTCCCAGGTTTGGTTCCTAGTGCCTCCTGAAGAAGACAAGCAAGACAGCGAGCTGATGCAACAGGATGATGCAGCAAGATGATGCAACAAAAAGACACAGTGAGGAAACACAATAAGAGACACAACAAGCAGGGAGTGGAGGTGGCTTAAGTGATTGGGTGCCTCCCTTCCACATGGGAGGTCCTGGGTTCAGTTCCCAGTGCCTCCTAAAAAAAAAAGAAGAAGACTCACAGAGAGCTGACAATAAGCACAAACAATGAAGGGTGGGGGAGAAATAAATAAATAAAATAAATCTTTTTTAAAAAATGCCCAAGATGGCTTCAAGAGCAAATTAGAGCTGGCAAAAGAAAGAATTAGTGAACTTGAAGACAAGACACTTGAAATGAGTCAGGCTGAGGAGTAGAAAGAAAAAAGAAATATCAAAAGTGAAAATACCCTAAGACACCTCTGAAACGCCATCCAGCAGAACAACATGCACATTATAGGAGACTCAAAAGGAGAACAAAGAAAGAGTCAGAAGCAATATACAAAGAAACAATGACAGACAACTTCCCAAACTTAGCAAAAGATGTGAATATGTATATCCAAGAAGCCTAGAGAACACCAAACAGGATAAATATGAAGAAAAATACACCCTATCATATATTGATTACACTGTCAAGTGCAAAGGACAAGGAAAGAATTTGGAAAAGCTACAAGAGAAAAGGAATGTGTTACCCACAAGGGAGTCCCAATTAGATTGAGTGCCAATTTCTCAATCAGAGACCAAGGAGGCAAGAAGGCAGTGGGTTGACATACTTAAAGTACTGAAAGAAAACAGCTGCCAATCAAGACTTTTATATCCTGTGAGACTTTCTTTCAAAAATGAGGGAAAGATTAAGGCATTCCTAGATTAAAAAAAAAAAAAAAAAAGCTGAGCGAGTTCATTGCCATTAGACCTGCCTTACAAGCAATGCTAAAAGGAATTCTTCAGAATGAAAGGAAAGGACACTAGACAGTGGTTCAAAATGGCATAAAGAAATAAAGACTGTTGGTAGTAGTAACAATTTGGGTAATTATAAATGCCAGTATTATTGTAGTATATTGTATGATGTGTAACTCTACTTCTTACTTACTGCAAGTGCTAAAAGGCAAATGCATAAAAGGTAATGATAAATCTGTGGTTTTGGACACACAATGTATAAAGATAGAAGTGAAAACTAATACAAAAACAATATCTCAATAAAACTGCTTAATAAACAAATATGTAATTGTGCAAGTATAGCCAGAAATAGCAGCTATGTAAAGCAGGGGAAACAGAGATTGAGAGGTGAGAAATATTCTTGTTTGTTTGCCTGTTTTCTGTTTATCATTATTATTATTGAAATAATGGAAATGCTCTAATAATTATTGAAGTGATGAATGCACAACTATGTAATTATACCAAACACCATTGACTGTACACTTTGGATGAACTGTATGCTTTATTTATATGTATCAATACAATTGATTTGTTTACCACCCCCCAAATGGTGGGAAACTGAGAAGAATAGGAAAAGTATATGTGTATGCTATTGAATTTAAGTTAATATCAGACCAAATATGATTGTTATATATTTCGGATGTTAAATTTTAACCCCATGGTAACCACAAAGGCAACTATATCCAGATAGAAATGAGAAGGCACTCAATATAGTATAATACAAAAATTAAATAAATATAAAAGTAGGCATTGATGGAAGACTTAAGTGCCAAAAAAGGTATGACTCACAAAGGTTAAACAGCAAATAGCAGAAGAACTTCCTGTATTATCAGTAGATTTTAAATATAAATGGATTGAACTTTCCATCAAAAGGCAGAGATTGGCAGAATGGATAAAAAAACATGACCCAACTATATGCTGTCTTCAAGAGACTCACCTTAAATTCAAAGATACAAGTAGGTGGAGGGTGAAGGGACAGAAAAAGAAAGTATATTATGCAAATAGCAAGCAAAAGAGAGTTGGAGTGCTATACTAATATTAGATAAAATAGGCTTTAAGTAAAAAAGAGTAATGAGGGACAAAAATTGTCATTATGTATTGATAAAGGGGAAAATTCAACAGGAAGATGTAACAAAATATATATATGCATCTAACAGCAGAGACCCAAAATATATGAATCAACTACTGACAATTTGAAGGGAGAAATTGATGGTTCTTCTTTAATAGTAGAAGATTTTAATACACCACTCTTAATAATTAATAGAACAACTAGTCAGAAAATCAATAAGGTAGTAAAAGACTTGAATGATACTCTAAAATAACTAGAAGTAACAGATATATATAGAACACTTTACCCAACAAAAACAGAATACACATTATTCTCTAGTGTACATGGATTATTCTCCAGTACAGATGATATGTTGGGTCATAAAACAAGTCTCAGTGAATTAAAAAACATTAAAATCATACAATGTATATTCTCTGACCACAAAAGAATGAAGCTAGAAATCAATAACAGAGGGAGAAATGGAAAATTCACAAATATGTGGAAATTAATCGGCATACTCTTAAACAACCGATGAGTTGAAGAGGAAATCTCAAGGGAAATTAGGAAATATCTTGAAACGAATGAAAATGAAAATACAACATACCAAAACTTATGGGATGCAACAAAGGCAGTGCTTAGAGGAAAATTTATAGCTGAAAATGCTTACATTAAAAAATAAGAAAGATTTCAAATCAGAGCCATAATCTCAACACTGGAAGAACTAGGAAAAGAAGAGGAAACTAAACCCGAAATGAGCAGAAGGATGGACATAACAAAGATTAAAGCAGAGATAAAAGAAACAGAGAACAAAAAAGCAACAGAGAAAATCAACAAAACCAAAAATTGGTTCTTTAAAAAGATCAATAAAATTGACAATTCTTTAGCTAGAATGACAAAGAAAAAAGAGAGGGGATATAAATAACAAAAAACAGAAATGAAAAGGGGGACATTACTACCAAATCCACTGAAATAAAGACTTTAAGAGGATACTATGAGCAACTGTATACCAATAAATTATATAACCTAGAAGAAATGGACAAATTCTTAGAAACACACACACTACCTACATCGACTCAAATAGACATAAAAGACCTCAACAAACCAATTACTAGTAAAGAGATTGAATCAGTCATCAAAAACCTCCCAAATAAGAAAAGTCCAGGACCAGATGGCTGCACAGGGAATTCCACCAAACATTTCAAGTAGACTTAACTCCAATTCTGCTCAAACTCTTCCAAAAAATTGAAGAGGAGGGAACACTTCCTAATCCATTCTACAAGGCCAGTATCACCCTCAGACCAAAGCCAGATAAAGATAACACAAGAAAACTACAGACCAAAATCTTTTATGAATACAGATGCAAAAATTCTCAATAATATACTAGCAAACTAAACTCAACAGCATATTAAAAGAATTATACACCATAATCAAGTGGGATTTATCCCAGATATGCAAGAGTGGTTCAATATAAGAAAATCAATTAATGTAATACATTGCATTAATGGAAAGAAGGTAAAAAACACTTATGTGAATTGATGCAGAAAAGGCATTTGACAAAATCCAGTACCCCTTCATGATTAAAACACTAGAAAAATAGCAACAGAAGGAAAGTTCCTCAACAGAAAAAGGCATGTATGAAAAGCCCACAGCTAACATACTACTTAACGGTCAAAGATGAAAGCTTTATCTCTAAGACCAGAAATAAAACAAGGATGCCCACTGTTATCATTGTTTTTCAACATTGTACTGGAAGTTCTAGCCAGAGCAATTATGCAATAAAAGAAATAAAAAGCATCCAAATTGGAAAGAAAGAAGTAATACTTTCTCTATTATCTCATATTATTATCCTATATACAAAAAGTCCTGAAAAGGCCACAACAAAGATTCTAGAGCTAATAACTGAATTTAGCAAAGTGGCAGGATACAAGATCAACACCCAGAAACCATCCACAAATAGTGAAAAATTGGAAGAAAAAATCAAGAAAAGAACTCCATTCACAAGAGCAATGAAAATAATCAAATATCTAGGAATAAATCTAGCCAAAGATATAAAGGACTTGTATACAGACAACTTCAAAGCATTGCTAACAGAAATCAAGGAAGATCAAAATAAATGGAAAGGCATTCTGTGGTCATGAATTGGAAGACTAAATATCATGAAGATGTCAATTCTACCCAAAGCAATTCAGTGCAGTCCCAGTCAAGATTCCAAAAACCTTCTTCACAAATATGGAAAAGCCAATCATCAAATTTATATGGAAGGGGGAGAAGACCAAAGATGGTGACAGAGTAGGAAGCTCTAACAATCATGTCATCCCACAGGGCAACTAATAATCAGCAGGTTCTGTCCAGATCAATGGTTTCATGGATTCCAGAGACCTTAAGGACACCATCCAGGGAAGAACAGGAAGAGGACACTGACCAGCTGCAGTGAAGATTCATGAGTCAATTCCTCCATGTTGCAGAGATGGTTGCCCAAACTCCACTGCAAGGCAAGCCTCTTCTGGACCCATTCCCTGGCTGGAATTAGAAGCTCCCTTTCCCAAAAGCAGGAGAGGGGAAGTGGCCTGGCACCAACTACAGTTGAATTGGCAAATTCAGCTACCTGGATTCCAATCTTGAGCACAGCTGAGGTTTAAAACTATCCAAGTTACCAAGAAACGAGCAGCATTTGTGCTGTTTCCATCCCTCGCAGGAGTGGAAACAGGGGTGACTGAAAATCACACCAGTCCCCTGGTGTGGTAGGGATCAGATCCAGTGAGCCCAGTTTGGAAAGCCACTGCTTAGGCCTCCATACCCAGCAGAGTGGAATTTGGGTGCAGTTTGAAAACTTTCTCAGGGAAGAGCAAGAAGATTCACACTGGACTCCAACGCCCCCTGGAAGGAGGGGAAACACTCTCTGAGGGCATTGCTGGCAGATTCACCTCATCCACCTTGAACAGCTGCTATACTCTCATCTCCAAGGTACCCCAGGAAGGAGAGGAACCAAGAGCTTTCTGATCACTCTCTCTCAAGACACTGCAGGCAGAGTAACCTCGCCCACCTTGAGGAGGACAGCACAGAGGGTAGAAGTTGATCAGAGAACTCAGATCTCAGGAGCTGGGAGCTGTGCGACAGTTTCATCCCTGATATGCTGGCATCCTCAGCTTCAACAATGCCTCCACCAGGAGCTAAGTCAGATGAAAATTAAAGGCACAGAATAACCTTAGGGCAGCAGAGAACAACTGGATAAAGAATGTTACCTGTCAGGTACTTTAGGAAAGCCTAGATTGGGGAAGACATCAAAGAGAAGATTGGAGGCCTGTAGAGTCTCTTCTCCATAACACATTGGAATCAATCTACTCTCTCTTCACAGTTTCCCTGAGCCACTTTGACTTGGAAACCAGAGCTGGAAAGTTTGTCTCCAGGGGACAGTTCTACCAAAATTAACCCTCAAGGAAATAGCAGTGAGAGAAGACAAAAGGAGTATTAAAAATATACGGAGGCAAATAAAATGCAAAAAGAATAGACTAACATTCATGGAGGAGAAACAGAGGAAGCTTTAGCAAAAAGCCAACCAATAAGAAAGCCATAAGCTTTGGAGAGAAACTGAACATAGAATAAATATGCAAAAAATCAGAAGCCAAGACTCCAGCAAAAAAAATTACAAGCCTTCTTAAGAGGAAGATATGGTCCAACCAAAGGAACAAGTTAAACCCTCAGATGAAACACAGGATTTGAGACAACTAGTCACTGATATCCAAATAAATTTCCTTAATAAATTCAATGAGATGGCTAAAGAGATTAAGAATATTAGGATGACAATGGTTGAACATGAAGATTAGTTTGAAAGTTTGCAAAGAAAAGTAACAGATCTTTTCGAAATGAAAGACATAATGGAAGAGATTAAAAATACAGTGGAGGGGAGCAGATATAGCTCAGTGGTTGAGCACCTGCTTTCCATGTACGAGGTCCTGGGTTTAATCCCCAGTACCTCCTAAAAAAATACATTGAAGACATATAATAGAAGATTTGAATTGGCTGAGGACAGAATAAGTGAGTTGGAAGACAGAGTATCTGAATTTGAAAAGACAGAACAGAAAGAAAAAAGAATGGAAAAAATGGAACAGGGTCTCAAGGAATTGAATAATACTACAAAATGCACAAGCATACACTTTATAGTTGTCCCAGAAGGAGACTAGAATGGAAAAATTACAGAAAAAATATTTGAGGAAATAATAACCAAAAATTTCCCAACCCTTATGAAAGAAATAAATATCAATATCCAAGTTCAACACACCCCAAACAGAATAAATCCGAATAGACCTACTCTGAGACACCTACTATTCAGAATGTCAAATGCCAGTGATAAAGAGAGAATTCTAAAAGCAGCAGGAGAAAAACAATTCATCATATAAAAAGGATGCTCGATAAGACTAAGTACCAATTTCTCATCAGAAACCATGGAGGCAAGAAGGCAGTGGTATGATATATTAAAGGTTCTGAAAGAGAAAAACTGCCAGCCAAGAATTCTTTATCCAGAGAATTGTCCTTCAAAAATGAGGGTGATTTTAAAGTCTTCACAGATAAATAAAAGCTAAAAGAGTATGTCACCAAGAGTTGGGATTTACAAGAGATACTAAAGGGAGTGCTGCAACCCGAAAGGAAAAGACAGGAGAGAGGCCTGGAGAAGAATGTAGAAATGAAGATTATTAGTAACAGTAACAAAAAGGGTAAAAAGACAGGTAATAGTAAGATAGGTCAATGGAAAGTCAAAAGATATAATGGATGAAGTAAGTAGTAACGCCTTTACAGTAATAATATTAAGTGTTAATGGATTGAATTCCCTAATCAAAAGACACAGATTGGCAGAATGGATTAAAAAGCAGCCATTTATGTGCTGTCTACAAGAGACTCACCTTAAATGCAAGGACACAAATAGACTGAAAGTAAAAGGTTGGAAAAAGATATTCCATGCAAACAGTAATCAAAAAAGAGCTGCAGTAGCAATACTAATTCAGACAAAATAGACTTTAAATACAAAACTGCTATAAGGGATGAAGAAGGACATTATATATTAATAAAAGGAGAAATTCACCAAGAAGAAATAAGAATAATAAACACTTATGCACCTAACCATGCTACCCCAAAATACATGAGGCACACACTTGCAAAACTGAAGAGAGAAATAGATTTCTCTACAATAATAGTTAGAGACTTCAATACAACACTCTCATCTTTGTAAAGAATAACTGAACAAAGGATCAATAAGTAAACAGAGAACTTGAATAATAAGACAAATGAACAAGACCTCACAGATGTATATAGAACATTGCACCCCAAAACAGCAAGATATACATTCTTCTCAAGTGCTCATGGATCTTTCTCCAGGATAGACCATAAGTCGGGTCACAAAACAAGTCTCAATAAATTTAGAAAAATTTAAATTATACAAAGAACTATCTCTGGTCATAAGGGAATGAAGCTAGAAATCAACAACAGGTGGAGAAAGGGAAAAATCACAAATATATGGAGGTTAAACAACACATTCTTAGACAATCAGTGGGTCAAAGAAGAAATCACAAGAGAAATCAGTAACATATCAAAACCTAAGGCAAAAAAATAATAATAAAACCTAAGGCTGTGCTGAGAGCAAAATTTATAGCCCTCAATGCTTACATTAAAAAAAGAAGAGGGAAACAGATGTGGCTCAAGCAATTGAGCTCCCGCCTACCACATGGGAAGTCCCAGTTTCTGTTTCTGGGACCTCCTGTAGAAGGTGAGCTGGCACAATGGGCAGGTGTGGCGAGTGACACAACAAGATGACTCAACAAAGAGACACAAAGAGGAAAGACAATGAGAGACACAACAAACCAGGGAGCTGAGGTGGCTTAAGCAATTGAGCACCTCTCACCCACATGGGAGGTTCCAGGTTCAGTTCCCAGTGATTCCTAAAGAGAAGAAGAGCAGACAGCAAGTGCAAACAACAAGAGAGAGGCGGTGGTGGGGGGGATAAATAAATAAAATAAATCTTTATAAAAAAAGAAGAAAGAGTAGAGTAGGTGTAGCTCAGTGGTTGACCATCTGATTCACATATACAAGGTCCCAGGTTGAATCCCCGGTGCCTCCTAAAATATAAAAATAAAAAAAGAAGTAAGAGCTAAAACCAAAGACCTAACTGAACACCTGCAGGAACTAGAAAAGAACAGCAAACTAATCCCAAAATAATCAGAAGGAAAGAAATAGCAACGATTAGAGCAGACATAAATGAAATTGAGAAAAAAACAAATAATAGGGAGAATCAACAAAACCAAAAGTTGGTTCTTTGAAAAGACCAACAAAATCAACAAACCCTTAGCTAGACTGACAAAGGAAAAATAGAGAAGATACAAATAAATAAAATCAGAAATGAGAGGGGGGACATTACTACTGACTCCACAGAAATAAAAGAGATCATAATAAGATACTATGAACAACTGTACACCAACAAACTAGAAATGTAGATGAAATAGACAAATTCCTAGAAACACATGTACAACCTATACTGACCCTAGAAGAAAATGAAAACCTCAACAAACTAATCACAAGGAGATTGAAATAGTCATCAAAAACTTCCCCAAAATGAAAATCCTAGGACCAGATGGTTCCACAGGTGAATTCTACTCATCATTCAAAGAAGAATTAATACCAATCTTCCTCAAATGCTTTAAAAAAATAAAACAGGAGGGTTTCATTCTATGAAGCCAACACCACCCTAATACCAAAGCCAGATAAAGAAAACATGAAAAAAGAAAATTATAAACCAATTTCTCTAATGAATACAGATGCAAAAATCCTCAACAAAATACCTGTTAACTGGATCCAACAGCACATTAAAAGAATTATACATTACATTATACATTATGATCAAATGGATTTTATTCCAAGTATGCAAAGGTGGTTCAACACAAGAAAATCCATTAATGTTATACATCACATTGCTAAACTGAGGAAGAAAAATCACATGATCATCTCAATTGATGTGGAAAAGGCATTTGACAAAATCCAACATAGATTTTTAATGAAAACTCTCCAAAAGCTAGGAATAGAAGAAAACTTTCTCAACATGATAAAGTGCATATATGAAAAACCCACAGGTAACATTGTACTCAATGGAAAAGATTGAATGCTTTCCTGCTGAGATCAGGAAAAAGATAAGGATACCCACTATCACCACGGTTATTCAATATTGTGCTAGAAGTTCTAGCTAGAGCAATTAGGCAAGAACAAGAAATAAAAGGCATCCAAATAGGAAAGGAAGAAGTAAAACTTTCACTATTTGCTGATGACATGATCCTATATCTAGAAAATCCCCCAAAATCCACAACAAAGCTACTAGAATTAGTAGACAAGTTCAACAAAGTGATAGGATAAAAGATTAAATCACAAAAATCAGTAGTGTACCAGTAATATTTTTTTGTATCAGTAATATTCTATTAATGAACAATCTGAGGAGGAAGTCAGGAAAAAAGCCCATTTACAATAGAAACTAAAATAATAAAATATTTTAATAAACTTAACCAAGGCCATAAAGGTCTTGTATATGGAAAACTACAAAACATTGCTAAAAGAAACCAAAGAAGACCTAAATAAGCAGTAGGGTATTCTTTGTTCATGGAGTGGAGGACTAAATATTGTTATGATGTCAATTCTACCCAAAGTTATCTACAGATTCAAAGTAATCCCAATAAAACTTCCAAAAGCCTTTTTTTTTTTTTACAGAATTGGAAAGGCCAATTATCAAATTCATTTGGAAGGGTAATAGATCCTGAATAGCCAAAAAATATCTTTAAAAAGAAGAACAAAGTTGGAGGACTCTCACTTCCTGATTGTAAAGAATATTACTTAGCTACTTTGGGAAAAACAGCATGGTACTGGCATAAAGATACATATTTTGACTAATGGAATAGAATTGAATGTTCAGTAATAGATCCTCAAATTTATGGTAAAGTGATTTTTGACAAGGCTGTCAAGCCCACCCAGCTGGGCCAGAACAGTTTATTCAAAAATGGTGCTGGGAGAACTGGATATCTATATCCAAAATAAAGAAGGACCCCTATATGACACCTTATACAAAAATTAACTCAAAATGGATCAAAGACCTAAATATAAAATACACAACCATAAAACTCCTAGAAGAAAATGTAAGGAAACATCTTCAAGATCTTGTGGTAGGCAGAGGTTTCTTAAACCTTATACCCAAAGCACAAGCAACAAAAGAAAAAATAGATAAATAGGGTCTCCTCAAACTTAAAGGACTTTGTCAAGAAAGTGAAAAGGCAGCCTACTCAATGGGAGAAAATATTTGGCAACCACATATTCAATAAGGGTTTGATATCCATGTTATATAAAGAGATCATACAACCCAATGGCAAAAAGACAAGCAACTCAATTAAAAATTGGGCCAAAGACTTGAATAGACATTTCTCCAAAGAGGAAATGCAAATGGCTAAAAAGCACATGAAAAAATGTTTAATACCATTAGCTATTAGGAAAATGCTCATCAAAACTCTACTGAAATATCATTTCACATGTTATAGAATGGCCATTATTAGAAAAACAGAAAACTGTAAGTGCTGGAAGGAGAGGATGTGAAGAAATAGGAACACTCCTTCACTGATCGTGGGAATGTAGAATGGTACAGCCTTTGTGGAAAACAGTTTGGTGGTTCCTCAAGAAACTAAATATATAACTGCTATATGATCCAGCAATCTTGGTACTAGGCATATATTCAGAAGAATTGAAAGCAAAGATGCAAATTGGCATTTGTACACTGATGTTCACAGCAGTATTATTCACATTTGCTAAAATAAGGAAACAACCTAAATGCCCATCAACCAACGAGTGGATAAACAAAATGTGGTATGTATATACAATGGAATACTATTCAGCTGTAATAAGAAATGAAATTGGGATGCATATGACAACATGGATGAGCCCTGAGGACATTACGTTGGGTGAAATAAGTCAGACGCAAAAGGACAAATATTGTATGGTCTCAATAATATGAACTAAAATGATGAGTGAACTCAAGGAGGTAGACTCTAGAGTATAGGTTACTAGGAAATTGAATGTGGGTTGAGAATGGAAGCTGATGCTTAATGTATGTAGAATTTTTTAATAAGGTTTCTTGCAAATGTGTGGAAATGAATAGAGTTGATGGTAATACATTATATTGAGTATAACTAACACTGATGGTTTATAAATGTGATTGTGGCTGAAAGGGGTATTATTCCAATTGAAATGAAGCTAAAGAATAATGTAGGGACTGTATAACGGTGATTTTGGTGGTGGATGAAGATTGTGTTTAATATTATAAGAATGTTCTTCCTTTACAAAGTGCTACGTATATGGTGATACATGGGAAAATTAAACCTAATGTAATTTATGGATATAATTAACAGTCATACTGTAATATTTTTGTAGCAATGACAAAGAAGATATTATTTCAATTCTAAGGGACAATAATAGGGGTGTATAAGGGGCATGAGATTTTTCCTTTTGGAGTAATGAAAACATTCTAAAATTGACTGAGGTGATGACAGCACACTCTGTAATGAATATGAAAGCCACAGTGTACACTTTTAATGGATTGTACAAAGCATGGGACTGTATAATACAATGAATCCTATGGTGGAAGATGGAGTGTGGTTAACAGAACAAATATGAGAACATTCTCTCATGAACTACAACAAGTATATAAGACTAATACAGGGTGTCATTAAGTGGCTGGGTTGAGGGGAAAATACAGCAAATGTAAGATATTGGCTATAGTTAGTAGTAATGTTTTGATGATGCTCTTTCATAGTTTGTAACAATTGGTTCACAACAATGCAAGGTGTTGGTGGTGGGGTAATGTACAGGAACCCTATATGATGATATGCATGTTTGTTTTTTAAATTCACAACTTATACTCTACACTTATTATTTATGGATGTTCATTTATGCATGATAAACTTCAATTAAAATTTTTTTTAAAATTATATGGAAGGGTAAGGGGCCCCAAATAGCCAAAACATCTTGAAAAAGAAGACTGAAATTGGAGGACTCATACTTCCTGATCTTAAAACTTATTACAAAGTCACAGTAATCAAAATGGCATGGTACTGGTTCAAGGACAGACATATAGATCAATGGAAATGAATTGAGATGTCATAAATCAATCCTCACATTTATAACCAACTGATTTTTGTTAAGGTGGCAAAAACTACACAATTAGGAAAGAACAATCTATTCAACAAGTGGTGCTGAGAAACCTGGATATCCATTTGCAAAAAAGAGGAGGACCCCTACTTCACACAATATACAAAAATCAACTCAAAATGGATCAAAGACTTAAATATAAGAGGTAGAACTATCAAACTCCAGAAGAAAACATTGGGAACAACCTACAAAGCAGGGATGGAATGTTCTGATTTCACCACGGATTTTCTACTCATTTCATTTTGGAATGAGCTTTCAGATTCCATGTCTCTTCAAGGTTAAATATAACCTTGATTCTTTTGCTTTTTTAAAAATAATTTTTTCATATTTAAACCCCTCATATTAGTCAAAGATTCATGTTTAGCATTATTTGAATCATTTGCCATTACTGAAGAGAAATACTTATTGTGTTTTAAATAAAACTGATATAGGGAAGTCTTGAAAAATTAAAAAATAGCAAGTGTTGGAGAGGATGCAGAAAAATAGGAATACTCATTTATTGCTGATGGCAATGTAAAATGGTGCAGCTGCTGTGGAAGACAGTTTGGCTGTTCCTCAGAAAGCTAAGTATAGAACTACCATATGAACCAGCAATCCCAATCCTACTATTCTAATATACCCAAAAGAATTGAAAGCAGGGACTCAAATAGATATTTGTATACCAATGTTCTTAGCAGCATTTTTCACAATTGCCAAAAGATGGAAGCAATCCAGTGTCCATCAAACAATAAATAGATAAATAAAATTACTCCAAAAAGTAATGAAGTCCTGATACATGCAACAACATGGATGAACCTTAATGACATCATGTTGAGTGAAATAAACCAGGTGCAAAAGGACAAATATTGAATGATCTCACTGATTTGAAATGGTTAGAATAAGCAAAGTCATAGAATCAGAACCAAGACTATAGGTTACCAGGGTATGGGGTAGGGATAGGGAATGGGAAGTTAAGGCTTAAAATGCACAGGTTTCCTATTTCCTATGATGGAAATGTTTTCATAATGGATGGTGCTGGTGGTAGCACAATATTTTGAATGCTATCAATAGCACTGAAATATATATCTGAATATGATTAAAAGGGAAAATGTTAAGTTATATGAATGGTAACAGAATAAACATTTTTAAAAATCCATGGAGCTACAGTACGCAATCTCAGTGAACCCTACTTTAAACCATGTACCATATACTTTAATCAATAGTACAATTATAAAAATGTGCTATCATCAATTGTAACATTTGTTCCACACCAATGCAAGGTGTTGATGGTGGGGTGTTGTGTGGAAATCCTGTATTTTATGCATGATTGTTCTGTAACCCTAAAACTTCTCTAATAAAGAAAAAAGTTAAAATATGTACTTTATTCAAATCATTTGTACCTTAAAGGATATTATAAAAAAGTGACAAGATAAACTACAAAATGGGAGAAAATCACTGCTAACCATATATCTGATAAGGATTTAATATGCAGCACATATAAAAACAGCTACAATTTAAAAAAAACCCAAATGACACCCCCCCAAAAAAAGCACAAAGAATTTGAATCTCTCCAAAGAAGATATACAAATGGCCAAAAAGCACATTAAAAGATGCTCAACATCATTGTTCATCTGGGAAATGCAAATCAAAACCACAATGAGAGTCCATTGCAAACGCACTAGGATAGTTATTATTTAAAAAGAAAAAAAAGAAAATGGGAAGTTTTGGCAAGGATGCAGAGAAAAAGGAACCCTTATACATTGCTGGTGGAATTGTAGTGTGGTGCACCTATTATGGAAATCAGCTTGGTAATTCCTCAGAAAGTTGAAAATAGAATTACATATGACTGGCAAGATCCCACTTCTTGGTATACACCTGAAAGAATAGAAAGCAGGGACACGAACAGATATTTGTAAACCAGTGTTGATAACAGCATTATTCACAGTAGCTAAAAGGTGGAAGAAAGTCAAGTTGCCATCAGCATATGAATGGATAAACAAATGTGATCTATCCATATAATGGAATATTATTCAGCTGTAAAAAGAAATAAAATTCTGATATAAATGCTACAATATGGATGAAACTTGAAGATATCATGTTGAGTGAAATAAGCTGGACACAAAAAAACAAATATTGTTTTATCTGGCATATTAAATACCTAGAAGAAGCAAATTTCACAGAGACACAGTAGATTATAGGTTACTAGGGTTGGTGGAGGAGAGTGGGTAAGACAGTTATTGTTTAATGGGTGAAGAGTTTCGTATTGGTGATGGTAGCACAATAATGTGAATGTAATTAATACTATTGAATTGTACACTTAAAATGGTTAAAATAGAGTTATTAGTTAGGGTACACTTGGGGATAGTTACTTAACTCTGTGTCTGCCCCAGCCCTTGGGGTTAGAAAGTGGAGAAAGAGGCTGAGTAGATCCTGAGAACTGTGCTAGCTGGAAATGTGTGAAGAGGAAGGAGTGGAATTAGGAAAACAACTGTGGGAATTCTTGAGAGGTTGAGTGTATCCTGGAAAAGCTTGCGATAGGTTATGGTTATGAAAGAAGGAATGACTTGGGTTTGACTTTCCAGGTGACATTAGTAAGGTTTGGTGGATGAAATGAATTATGATTTTCAAGCTCTTGCATCAGAATCTCAGGGAATGGGAGAGCTTTTGCTTACCAAAAGGTTTGGGACCCTGATAATTCAACAAAAGGTGGACAAAAAACATATTTCTTAGGAATGATGCATTGAGAGACCACTTGGGGAACTTCTCACCATTCAATGTCCCAGCCTGTTATGGTATGAGATCTGGACTGGGTTTTCATGGAAACGGTGAAGTAAATGCAATACTGTCTCTGTGATTGGAAAGTAGAGGCCTTGGTGTAAGCATGGTAGTATATGTGTTAAGTTCCTCTCCTGCTACAAATTAGATTTTCAATTTAGGAAGGGAACCTTTGGTACTAGAGATGCTTAAACAGATGGACCCAAGAAAGGAGATCAAAAAGGCAAAGTTTCTCCATTTGAGGTGGACCAAAACAGAGATCTTAAAGAAGGAGATGATAATAATTATAATATAAATGGTAGAGGTCTGCCAAATGGAATGGAAGTCATCAAGCCTCTCCAACTGAGGTGGTTGAGCACTTGGGCCCCAATACTAATCCCCCAGAAGGGTTGGGGCCTCTTCCTAATCCTATAACTATTAAACTATTTGTTGAAGAATTTTCAAATCCTGAAACTCAGAAACTGGATTACATGGAGCAACTTGGTCTGGATACTATAAAGTTTGACTATCCTGGTAATCAGGTAGCAGGGGACTTTTCAGGAGCTACTATAGTTCTTTTTTACTACAATTCCCAGCAGCAGCTCCTTCAGAGGACTAAAGCACTAACTGTCAGCGATTAACTGCAGCTCAACAGCAGCAATATGCACTGGCTGCAGCTTAGCAGCTACATACAGGTATGTTCTCAGCAGGCCTTGCTCCTGCTGCATTTGAGCCTAATCTGTATATTATTAGTGCTGCTCCTCCAGAAACCCATCCATAAACTGCAGCAGGATTGGCTGCAACAGCAATATTAGCAGGTCCAGCAGTGCTTTCACCTTCATGGGTGCTCCATGGGGGAAGGGGTTACCCAGGCAATTTTTTCCAGCAAAAAGCTGCAACTGCCACAAACAACACAGCAAATCAGCAAGCAGCATCACAAGCTCAGCCTGAACAGCAACAGGTTCTCCATGCTGGAGCAGGTCGGTGCCCTCCTACTCCCAATCAGGGTCAGCAAGGGCAGCAAGCAGAATCACATGCAGCAGCTGCAGGAGCAAATCCAACTCTGGCTTTTGGTCAGGGTCTTGCCACTGGCATGCCAGGCTTTCTAGGACTAGCCCCAACTGCCTATTTTGATTAGACTGGTGTCCTAGTGGCTGGCCTTGTTCCTTGGAGCTCCAGTTCGATTAATGGCTCCAACACCTGTTTTAATTAGTTCAGCAGAAGCACAAGCTTCAGCAGCAGCAGCAGCTGGAGGAACTGCAAATATGTCTTACAGGCACCACAAATGGTCTATTTTGGCCAAATGGCACTCAGCCATCACAGCAGCAGCAGTAACAGCAGCAGCCAAGCTCTAATCTGTAGTCTAATTCATTTTATGGGAGCAGTTCTTTGACTAATAGCTCTCTGCGCAGTTCTTTTTTTCTCATGGACATGGTAAACCTGGAAGTACACTTCTTGATCTTGGAAGTTGTAGCTCTTTGGGTGCTGTTATAGGCTCAACTTTCAGTGGCTATGGTTCACCAGGAGGACTGACAAATGGTAGTGGTCACTATATCTCTACAGCACCTGGAACAGAAGCAAAATATTGAAGTGCTTCAGGCACTTCCAGTCTATTTAGCTCCAGCAGCTAGCTCTTTTCTCCATCTTGGCTTCAATATAATAGGTCTGAAATTGTGCTTTCTGGCCACGGTAGATTATTGGAAGATTTCAGGCAGAACCACTTTCCAAACTTTCAACTTAGAGTCTTGATTGGACACATAGTTGAGTTCTCTCAATCTAGCATGATTCTATATTCATACAGAAAAAGCTAGCGAGAGCTACTCCAGCTAAATGTCAGATGATATTTAATGAAATTCTACAAGCACCCTATCAATTAATGATGGGATGTTTTTGGCAATTATATTATATAGAAGTTTTTTGAGTTTGGGAGTTTGGATCAAAAATTAGCCCTGGCTACTTGTATTCACAGTCATGTTTTAAATGACAGCAATAGACATGCAAACATACATGTCATGGGTGTCCCAGAAGGAGAAGAGAAGGGAAAAGGGGCAGAAGGAAGATCTGAAGAAATAATGGTAGAAAATTTCCCAAACCTATTGAAGGACATAGATATCCATGTCCAAGAAGCACAACGTACTCCCATCCAAATAAATCTGAATAGACTGTCTCCAAGACACATATTAATCAGAATGTTAACTGCCAAAGACAAAGAATTCTGAGAGCAGCAAGAGAAAAGCAGTGCATAACATATAAGGGATATCCAATAAGATTATGTGCTGATTTCTCATCAGAAACCATGGCAGCAAGAAGACAGTGGTATGATATATTTAAGATAATGCAAGAGAAAAACTTCCAGCCAAGAATCTTATATACAGCAAGATTGTCTTTCAAAAATGAGGGTGAGTTTAAAATATTCACAGATAAACAGTAACTGAGAGAGTTTGTAACCAAGAGACTGGTTTTGCAGGAAATACTAAAAGATGTTCTACAGTCTGAAAAGAAAAGACATGAGAGAGAGGCTTGGAAGAGAGTCTAGAAATGAAGATTATATCAGTAAAAGTAACTAAAAGTCTCAAAAGAGTGATGAAAATAAAATATGACAAATAAAACCCAAAGATCAAAATGGGTGACATAAAAACTGCCTTTACAGTAATAACATTGAAAGTTAATGGATTAAACTCCCCAATCAAAAGACATAAACTGGCAGAATGGAGAAGAAAATATGAGCCACCTATATGCTGTCTTCAAGAGACTCACCTTAGACCCAAGGATACCAAATTGAAAGTGAATACCTGGAAAAAGGTATTCCACAGATGCAGCAACAAAAACAAACAAAGAAGCCAGAGTAGCTATACTTATATTAGATGAACTAGACTTTAAGACACACTAGTAACACACAATCTGAGGAGGAAGTCGGGGAAAAAAATTCCATTTACAATAGTAACTAAAAGAATAAAATATTTAGTAATAAACTTAACCAACCATGTAAAGCACTTGTATCCAGAAAACTACAATGCATTGTTAATTCAAAAAAGACCTAAATAATTGGAGGAACATTCCATGCTCACAGATTGGAAGACTAAATATCATTAAGATGCCAATTCTGCCCAAATTGATATATGGATTCAATGCAATCCCAACAAAAATTCCACCAGCATTTTTAAAATAAGTGGAAAACACGATTATCAAATTTATTTGGAAGATCAAGGGGTCCCAAATAGCCAGAAACCCACACCTTATACAAAAATTAACTCAAAATGGATCAAAAACCTAAACATAATAGAAAGATCCATAAAGCTTCTAGAAGAAAATGTGGAAAACATCCTCAAGACCTGGTGGTAGGTGGTGGATTCTTAAAGGAGATAAAAGGAGGACTGAGATGGACTACTGATGCTTAATGTATGTAGAAGTTTTAATTAACTTTACTGTAAAAGTGTGGAAATGTATAGAGTTGATGGTAGCACATTATAGTGAGTATTATATATGCAAATGTGGCTCGAAAGGGGAGTCTAGGGATGTAAATGTCAATTGAAAGAGATTAATCTAGGGACTGAATAACACAGTAAACCCAGAGGTGGATGAGAATTGTGGTTGATGGCACAGGTGCAAGAGTGTCCTTTGTGAGCTAGAGCAGATGTACGTCACTATTGCAGGGTGGTGGGAATGTGGAAAAGCATGGGAAAAGTATAACTGGAGTGTGGTTAACAGTAATACTGTAATATTCATGCATCTATGCCAAAGACATGTTGATAATGGGGGAGTATGGTAAAAGTGTGCCAAATGTATTCTATGGACCATGGTAAGTGGTAATAGCATGATGACATTATCTCATAATCTGTAGCAAATATTCCACCATGGTGTGGTGTGTTGATAGAGGGGTGTTGTATGGGAATTCTGCACATGTGCATGATTGTTTTGTAAGTTCACAAATTCTGTAATAAAAATATATTTTAAAAAAATAATAGTTTGGGTTGGGGGAAAAATACACCAAATGTAAGATATGGACTAAGTTAGTAGTAAGATTTTGATGAAATTTTTCATAATGTGTAAGAAATTTCTCACAACAATGCAAGGTGTTGGCGGTGGGTTGATGTATGGAACCCCTATATGATGTTATGCGTTTGCTTTGTAACTTCACAAACTTTACTATACACTTATTGTTTATGTATGTTCATGTTTAAATGATATTAAAAAATAATAATAATAGGTGGGTTGGAGGAAAAATATACCAAATGTAAGTAATTTTGGATAGTAGTAGGAATAACTTTCATTATTAGTTAAAAATGTTTCATAACATGCAAGGTATTGGTGGTAGGGTGAGGCATGAGAGCTCTGTATGATATTATGTATGTTTGTTTTGTAAGTTCACAACTATTACTATACACTTATTGTTTGTGTAAGTTTATGTATGAGTGATATACTTTAATAAAAAATTTTTAAAAAGCATTAGAATATATTTCATCTTACCAGCAGTGAAATGGTAAAGGAGCTAGATGGTCATGTACTCAAATGTGTGAAAGATCAGAATGCAAACCACGCTGTTCAAAAATGGACACAGCAAACACAAGCAGCAAGTGGGGGATAAATAAATAAATAAATAAATCTTAAAAAAAAAAAAAGTATTGAATGTGTGCAGCCACAGTGACTACAATTCATCACTGATGCTTTCAAAGGACAAGTATTTGTGCTTTCAACTCATCCTTATGGCTACAGGGTAATTCAGCGCATCCTGGAGCATTGCACTGCAAAACAGACCTTACGTATCTTAGAAGAACTCCATTAACATACAGAGCTGTTAGTACAGGATCAGTATGGCAATTGTTATTCAGCATGTACTGAATGGGACATGATCGACCTGAAGACAAGAGCAAAACTGTTTCCAAAATCAGAGGAAAAGTCTTAGCTCTGAGTCAGCATAAATTTGCCGGCAACATAGTAGAAAAGTGTGTCACTCAAAAGTCCCGTGCTGAGAGAGCTTTGCTGATTGACGAGATTTGATGTCAGAATGAATGTCCTCTGTGGCCGTTGGCCAATTTAATGTAATTATGAATTCCAAAAATATAATTGGATCATGCTTGTAAACTGATCTGTTAATCTGAGCATGATTGAGTTATGATTGGGGCGTTGACTGGGCCACGTCAGTAGTCAGTAGGGCATGGAGCTCCATCCCTTGGTGGGTGGGGAATCAAATATAAAGGGCATGGCAAGAACAGAGTTGAAGCAGTCTTCTGAGAAGCAGTTTTGATGTTGGAAAGAAGGCTCCAGGAGAAGAGAAGCAAGCTGTTCACCTGATCGTCTATAGCTGACCTTGTGGAGGAAACAGGAGCTAAGCCCAGAGAGAAACACAGCCCCGGGAAGAGAGGAACCCAAGAAGCCTGAACCCTGGCAAACGTGGGCAGCTGTCTTGCTCTAACATGTGGCAATGAACTGTGGTGAGAGAAGAAACTTAACACTTTATGGCCTGGTATCTGTGGACTTCTACCCCAAATAAATACCCTTTGTAAAGACCAACCCATTTTTGGTATTTCACATTAGCACCCCTTTGGCTGACTAATACATCCTCAAAGTGCCTTATATACCATAATGAAGGACCAGTATGCCAATTACGTGGTTCAGAAGATATTGATATGGCTGAACCTGCTCAAAGAAAGATAATCATGCACAAGATTCAACTTCACAGTACTACTTTGCACTACTTTGTACAAATGCACATATGGGAAGCATATATTGGCTAACTTGGAAAATATTATTTGGAAAATAGCCCAGATCTAGGGGGACCACTAAATGCAATACTGTAAAGGAAAAAGAAAGGTGATTTAACCATGTTAAAAGAAAGTTTCTTTTGTCAATTATCAAAATACAACTCAACTATTAATCTTTAAAACATTTTTAAAGCAAAACTATTTATTGGACTTATTCATCCATTTGTAAATTTTTAAAGGTTATTGTGCATATTTGGGGTGATGGTGAGGTGAATTATAAATTATATCTAGCCCTGAGTAGAGACCCATCAGATTGGATTGCTGGCAAAGAACAGAACACCTATCTATGATGTAATTGTAGAAAATAATACCGTGCCACATATTTTGTAAATTTTTACCTTGTGAAGTCACAAAAATAGTTTTTAAAGGGAAAAGTACAGTATTCTAATAAACTGGCTTGCCGTCTGGTAGGTCTACAACCCTATAGCCCAAAATGTTTACAGAGATGTATACGGAATAACAGTACTTTGTTTTTTCCCTTTGTGTGAAGACTTTTATAACAGATTAACAATCACCTACATAAATGTTATTAATATTTTAAAAGATAAAGTTAAGTTGTATTTTGGTAATTCACAACCTATCACGCAAAAAATCCCTCAGCAAGTAAGATTTCTTAATTAAATGATTTGAGAAGAAAACTTACACTATTTACAGTGGATGTAGTTTTTAATTTAAAATTTATTTTTATATCAATGTTACGTTACTCAGTTAACACAAGCTAATAACTACAGTAACAACAAATCTGCTATAGTCAGCAGTTACACTCCCCTCCGTAAATTTGTTCATTCCTCAATCTTGAGGGATTTAGGATGATGTCTACTCTGCTTCAGGCTTAGGAGGGACACAGATATTTTGAGGCAGAGGAATGGGATTGTTTGGCTTGCGGTTGAAGATATTCCTTGTTTTTGGGATGGGGCTGGTCCATCATCATCGTTTTGTTAGTTGTCCAGGGCAGACCTGAAAAACTGGAGAGTAGGAATTGGCCGCATGTCTGCTGAGTTTCAGGGCTCAACCATCACAGGAACAATCCAAAGGCCTTGAGTTTCTGAGAAATATACTTAATAAATAAATTGAAAATTATAGAGTAAAATACAAGAAGTAGAAGAATCATGATTAGAGGATTTATAAATGAGGATATCTATGTTATATAACTGACAAGGAAATTTGGTTGTTTCTGTGACATAAAACATTTTTCTAAGAATAAAAAAATGCAACATTCCCATAATCCCCCTTACTATTGATACTGAACATTGGTGTGGTGCCTTTTTTACAATCAATGCATGAATGTTAATATATTACTGTTAACAAAACAGTAGTCCATTTATTGCTTTAGGTGAATTTGCCCCTTGGCAAAAAATGTGATCCAAGAAACTTTTAGCACCAACACAGAATTTATTTCAGAAGATATCGAACTGCTGGATTGCGTCAAGTATATAAGTAATACCACCCTAGTATTAACACCTTGTACTAGTGATATGTTTTTATTATGGATTCTGAAAGAATATTCCTATATTTGTATGATTAACCACAACCCTAGTCCACCACAGGGTTCACTGTGTTATACAATCTCACATTTTGTCCTCTAGCTTTCCTTCTAGTAACAGATAGACCCAAAACTTCCCCTTTCAACCACATTCACACACATGCTTCAGTGCTGTTAATTACACTCACACTATTGTGCTACCATAACCTCTGTCCATTTCCAAACCATTATAATCAACTTAATTATAAATTCTGCATTTGTGAATTTATAAATTAAGCATCAGCTCTCCATTCTCTATGCCCATTACATTTCCTGGTAACCTATCTTCTAGATTTTACCTCTATGAGTTTTCTCATTATAATTAGTTCAAATTAGTGAGATCATACAATATCTGTCCTTTTTGTGTGTTTATTTATTTCACTCAACATAAGGTCTTCAAGGTTCATCCATGTTGTCACATGCATCAATACTTCATTCCGTCTTAGGCAGCTGAATAATATTCCATTGTATGTATACACCACATTTTTAAAAATTGAACTAAAATGTTTATTTACTAAATGTTATTTACTAAAATTTAATTTACTGCTATATGTAGCCATTATAACCTCAAGAGCACATCCCAACAAAGACATATGAAAAATGTCATTCAGGGGTTTGCTAAAATTTTGAATGGATAATCATTCTTCTTCTGATTTAAGCATGGATTCCATTACTCAGTAATACAATTGGACTCCAAGTTTGTATTGCTATGATCCAATTTCAGCTCATCCTTATCCCACAGCTTCAGCAAATTTCTGTTTAAAGATGCAGTCAATATCCTTCACTCTTTTCAGAACACTTTCCTTTGGATTCACGGTGCAGCTATTATAATAGGAAATCAGATTTTCTGAGGGTTGATCATTTGCCGAATTTAAGGTTATCATTAATTTTTGGGTAGTATTCATAACAGTCCTAACTGAAGTCTGTGGAGAAATCACATTCACTTCCTCATCAGGGTTACTTTTTCATGGTATTCTCTGAATTTCAAAACAATTTATAGGATCAACCTGGAGGGTCTTATCATAGTCCAGAAATAATCTTACATCAAAATCTTTGGTGTTTTTTTTTTTTAATTCTGCTAGTGTTTTTTAAAAAAACATTTTTTTTTGAGGCACCGGAGATTGAACCTGGGACCTCCTACATGTGAAGCATGTGCTCAACCACTGAGCTACACCCACTCTGCAAAATCTTTGTTTTTAAGGTAAATTTATTCATATTGTTTAAAGAGACTTTCAACCTCTGGAAGTCCATTATAAGCCACAATTCCCAGAGAATTCATGAAAGGTATAAAATTTTTGAAATAAACATTTTTTACCTCATCTATATTACATTCATGTTTTTCACAGAGAACTTCAATAATTCTTGTAATATTTTCTAGTTGTTTTGCTATCCAAGCACTCTTGTTCTGACCTTGCCTTGGTGTTCAAGGTGAACCATTAATAGGTGTTACAGCTGTTTTATATGGTTCTTTGAGTAATGCAGGGGGTGAGAGCTTGATAAAATAGTCAAGAACACAAAGCATTAACTGAAATGAGGTCACTAGATCATCTTACATTTGTAATACTTCTTTAGCTGGTGAAAATGTGATCCAAGAAACTTTTAGCACCAACACATAATTTATTTCAGAAGATATCGAACTGCTGGATTGCGTCAAGTATGTAAGTTCACATGACCTTTCTAATTTGCATTATACTTCTTCAATAGTCTTGACATAGCGTTACCAACTTTGATACTGGTATTGGTTTCTTTTAGTAAGTCAAAGAATTTATAGACATTGGTTTCTATGCTTTTCTGTAGTAAAAGTGAATGGCATTTCATCTAGGCCAACTGCTGCAATAAAGATACAGATTCCTCATAGTACCTTTTTCTTTTGAATATAACTTGCCAGCATTCCATTCACAGATGATTTTCACCCAAGTTATCCAAGCTCTTTCTCTGACATGATCTGGTATCTTTAATTTCTGACACAGTGCAACAAAATCAGGGTCTTCAGTTTCTTCAAATTCAGGCCGGGCCACACAGGAGGCTCCTCGGGGCTGTTGTCCTGCTCTGGGTCCTTCTCAGGAGGGGGTGGCACCGGAGGCGTCTGTGGAGGCCTCTTTTGGGGGGATGGGGTTGGGGCTGCATGACGCCCTCCCAGGGCAGGAGCCAGTGATGGGGAAGGACGGCAGAGCAGAGGATGCATGCACGGGATGGGGCGTACCCTGTCTGCTCTTGGCTCTTGTGACAAAAATAATTTAAATGTCTTCTGAAAAAAGCCAGCGGAGCCCTCTCTGTCCCCTATATATAACACATTTTGTTTATCCATTTATCTGTTGATGGACACCTGGGCTGTTTCCATCTTTTGGCAATTGTGAATATTGCCACTATGAACATTGGTGTGCAGATATCTGTTCAGAGTCCCTGCTTTCAGTTCTTCTGGGTATTTATGTAGTAGTGAGATTGCCAGAACATATGGAAGTTCTATACTTAGCTTCCTGAGGAACCACCAAACTGTCTACCACAGTGGCTACACCAGCTATATTCCCACCAGCAGTGTTTCTATTTCTCCACATCTTCTCCAACACTTGCAGTTTTCTGTTTTTTTGTTTTGTTTTGTTTTGTTTTGTTTTGTTTTTAATAGTGGCCAGTCTAGTAGGTGTGAGATGATATCTCATTGTGGTTTTTATTTGCATTTCCCTAATAGCTTGTGATTTTGATCATCTTTTCATACACTTTTTAGCCATTTTTTCTCTTTGGAAAAAAGTATATTCTTTTGCCCATTTTTAAATTTGGGTTATTTGTCTTTTTATTGTTGAATTGTAGGATTTCTTTATATATGCTGGATATTAAACTCTTATCTGGTGTGTGGTTTCCAAATATTTTCTCCCATTGAGTAGGCTGCCTTTTCACTCTTCTTGTCAAACTCCTTTGAAGCACAAACGTTTTTAAACCACAAGATCTCAAAGATGCTTCCCAACATTTCCTTCTAAAGGTTTTATGGTCCTGAAGCAAGGCCTTCCTCGTGGGCTGCTCACGCTGCTTTCCCCTGCCACTTCCCCTGCACCTGGCAAGGCCCCCCTCATTAGCCACTGGCGCTGCTTCCCCTGCATCCCGCAAGCCTGCCTGTCTTCTTGCCATTTCTGGAGGATGAGTTTTCCCTGCTGCTCCCAACTCTGCCATCTTGGGTCTCTGCACTGGATGTGATTTTAATACAAATACTACCCTAAAATGTCTGGCAATATGCAAAAATGTGTTGTATATACTTGTATATGTAGTTATAAGAGGTAAAAACAAAACAAAACAAAATCATGGTGACACTTGCATCCGGTTAAATGCACTAAATGAAAAGTTAAGTTTCACGTTAGCTTTTCAGTTTTGTTTGCAATGAGAAAGTGGAAATTCATATTTTGTTTTGCTTATGGAATTAGAAAGACAGATGGAGGAAGTTGAACTTTATTTTGGTTTCTGAAAGTAGATGCAGATAGTGGTGAAAAGAGGCCACTGAAAAGTGAATTTGATTGCTCAACATTTAAGCATGATTACTTATTCAGATAGCTTTTTTGTTGCCTATAAATATATGATTGTGTGTGTAGTAGTAGATATTAGTTTATACTTCAAAAGCAAATATCTTGTTTCAATATTTTATCATAAAAGCTTTGTTAATTTAGTAGTGACACTTATCTTGATTGTACAGGTGTATATTTATGAACCTTCATGCTGTGAAATGAAATTGTTTTATCTCTTTCAAAAATATTTACATTTTAGTGTTTATTTATGCCCCTACGTTCTTTGACCTGGCATATATTGTTGTATAATGTAAATTTATTTCTCCAAATCAAGAGTGAGTTTTTTAAACGTTATCTTTATATGGTTTCAGATGCATGAACAAGCTTTTTTTGTGTAGTGGTGCCTTTGCTGACCCCTCCCCCACTCCATTCCTGGCACAGTGTAAAGCCAGACTAAGCTCCCATTGAGGCATATTGGGGCATCTGTATGCCAGTGTTAATCTATCACACTGAAGCAGGGCACTGTTCTCTGGCTCACCCTCCTAGAACTTGCCCTGCAGGGAGAAGCAATTTGCAGACCTAAAGTAGTATAAGAAACAATTAGTAAAAGTAGCCTAGGGCAAAGAGTTACCTGCTGTAAGAAATAGAATGGAGAACCACAGGAGTGGGGAAAAGTCTATTGCATAGGGAATGGGGAGGGGGGGTTGAATTCCTGTAAATGGGTGAATTCTTAAAGCCAAGAGCAAGCACAAACCCAGGACAAGACCAGGCTCAGAAATGATGGAGAGAACCCTACGCTTCACTTTTTTTTTTCCCCCCAAAATCTAGTTTATTTGTCCATAGAGGATTAGAAATAAGGAGTCAGAACAAAAGAATTTTAGAAAGCTGAGGAAGATTACTCAAACTATCAGCCTAAAATAATATTGAACAGCCAAAAATGAAAAGGAGACTAAAAAAAACTATAAAAAGTCAAATCAAAATGCCTGACTGGATAGGATAGTAAAAGTACTACATGTATACATTTCATGACTAGGATCATGTGTTATTAAGAAGCAGTCGTTCAATACTTTCTGTTTTAAAGGATAAAAACTGAGTTATATAAATTGATTGTATATCTCTATATTTATTCACAGAAAAAATATTATGTTACTATGCACAACGAACAGGTTATGAAATACTAAGGATAGTATGATCACGGTTTTTTCTCTTTGTTTTTTTTTGGTTTTTGTTCTTTCTAACAAATTAATTTTATTGATACATATTAATAAAGCATAAATCCATCCAAAGTGTACGATCAATGGTATTTGGCATAATCACATATTTGTGCATTCATCACTTCATTCTTAGAGCAATTTCATTATTCCAATAATAATAATAAACAAACAAAACTCATCACCTCTCAATCTCTCTCTGTTTCCCCTGCCATACACAGCTGTTATTCATTTTCCTTCTCCCTAATATTTATATTTTGTAAAAACAGTCTTATATATGCAATATCACCCATATTTGTATTTTACATGAGGTTTTTTTTACCGCCTCCCCCTTGTTGTTTACACTTGTTGTTTGTTCTTTGTCTTCTTTTAGGAGGCACTGGGAACCGAACTTGGGACCTCCCATTACATGAGGTTTTACTTTCTTATACAGTCCCATGTTACAGTTTTTAGCTTTCCTTCAAGTAAAATACATGACCTTAGACTTTCCCTTTCAACCACTGTCATACCCATATAATAACTCTGTTAGTTACAAACACCATGATATGTTTTCACCATTTCTTTTCATTTAAAAAGATTTCCAAACAACCTTGTTACCAATTCTGCATAGATTACCCTCAGCTTTCCATTCTTAATCCTCCCTCTATTTTCCATTCTCTATCCTCCTTCTATTTTCTATTTTCCTCCTTCTAATTATTAACTCCATGAGTTTACACAATATATTTAGTTCATAATAAATCATATGGTATTTGTCATTTTTTTAATCTGATAAGGGTTTTTTAATATATGTTTTTTTATTTTTTAAAAGATATTTAGGGAAGCAGGTGTGGCTCAATTGATAGAGCTCCCGTTTACCATATGGGAGGCCCCGGGTTCGCTTCCCGGGGCCTCCTTGTGAGGGCAGGCC
>JAQZBX010009790.1:0-45422 GCA_029593785.1 Cabassous unicinctus
AGGAAAGGGTTTGTTTTAAAATAACAGTTTCGCAGCATTCTGTATTTTAAATATTCCATAATTTATTTAACCGATCCCATATTGGTGGATATTTGGATTTTTCCTATCTTTTACAAATTATGTTGCAATAAAGAACCTTGTAAATAGATCACTTGTGCATGTGTGCAAGTATATTTGTAGGATAAATTCCAGAAAATCAAAGTTGCTGAGTAAAAGAGATTATAAAGATGTAATTTTGATAGATGCTGCCAAATTGCTCTTCATAGGAATTTTAATATTTTGCCAGCCCACCAGCAAAATATTTGAGTGTCTTGTTTCCTCACAGGCTACTCAAGAACATATACTATCACACTTTTTGAATTTCTATCTGTCTGAGAGGTAAAACGTGGTATCTCTGAATTTTAATTAGATTTCTCTTATTGGTTAAGATTTACAGTATATCCTTTTACCCTCATCTCCCCAGCGTTCTAATATGCTTTCTTAGGGACTGAGTTAAAACCTTGGGGAAAAATGAGTCTGGGTGTTTATATTGGTAAAGGCTTGCCAAAAGTTTCTAGTACATGCACAACATACTATATACCTTGATTCCATTGCACATACTGAGTTCTTATCCCACTTGTATGATGATTTATTAAAACTCTGTAAAGTTATGGACTTAAGGGTTCACTGAAGATGATCAGAGATAGTTCTGTCTGTTTTAATTATCAGTGAAAGTCTTATGAAGAGAATGGCAGTTTGAAACAGATTTTAGTGTACAGACCATATTTCAGAAACAATAGCATGAGCAAAGGATGGAGGAGGCAAGATAGAAAGGATAATTTAAGAGAAACAAAGTTGGAGCCATATTATAGACTGTCTTAAATATAAGCATATTAAGTTAGGAAGTTAAATTCTGTGTAAAGTAGAAATCATTGGAAGTTTGAGGACAAGAAAAAGCAATGCTCAAGAAATACTAGTCTACCAGCATTGAATAGGATGTATTGAAGGGCAGAGATTGGAAACCATTTTAGGCCTGCAAGAGATTTTTAGCCCTAAATTGGTATGGTAACTCTAGCTGAGAGAGAATATAAAGGAAGAATTAGTAAACTTAATGACTGCTGTTTGATTGTAGCAGTGGAAGAGGGGGGAACAAAACTAAGCTAGAGAATTTGGGTGGCAGAAAGGAAGGTAGAAAGCTGCTTTATTTTAGGGATAGAAAGGGAAGGTAGAAAGAGCTGCTTTATTTTAGGGATAGAGAAGAATAATTTAAATCTTGAACCGGTTGAATTTTGAAATCTCCATAGGTCTGCCAGACAGCTGGAAATACAGCTTAGGACAAGGGTCTGAACAATAAGAGAGCCAGCTCTCTCTCTGTTGGATTTTCCATTTTGTGGGACTACAAAGAGCCAACATCTAAAGTTAGCCCCTCTTTTTCCATTTAATCTACTCACCATGTCCCTATCACTTTTAATTCTGATCTTCATTATCTTTGACCTTATTTGATTACAGTGGATTTGTCCTTCCACCTATCTTCCCACCTTTTTGTCTTAGCCCCATTTTGCTATGTTAGAAGAAAAACCTTATGTTACTTACCTACTTAAAGGTTTTTTATTAATTCCTTTTTCTTCTTCCTCCTCTTCCCCCCTACTCCCCACCCTGGCCACCTCAGGTAAAATCCAAACTCTTTAGAGAATATATAGGACGAGAGAAAAATTTTTAAAAGACATAAGTGAACAGAAGAAGGAATTAAGAGAAAGGTCATTAAATTTATTGTTAGTTTTTGACCATTTAGAAAATAATTTCATTACAGCAGTGGAAATGAAAGCAACGATTTCTTAAAATTTGACTTCGAGGGAGTGGGACCTCATTCTGCCCCATACCATTAAAAAAAATTGACTATGAATGGAAATCGGAAGGCAACTCAAGGAATGCAGTGAATCTTTAGATGAAGGTCACACGGAGTGAAAAAAAGGGCAACTCCTTTTTTCACTGATAACTGAGTTTGAAAATGCAAGGGTTAGAGCATGGTTTCAGCCCTGTTGTCATTTTGCTCTGGAAAATTCTTTGTTGTGAGAGACTGTCCTGTACATTGTAGGTTGTCTGTCAGTGTCCCTGTTCTCAGCCCCATCCTTTGTCCACTAGATGCCACTAGCAAACCCTCCTCCCGCCAGTTGTGACAATCAAAGTCATCTCTACACATTACCAAATGTCCTGTTGGGGGTGAGGGTAAAATTATATCTGGCTGGTATCCACTAGGGTAGAGCCAAGTGGACATGGTATCTTTAGGAGGCAGGAAGGAGAGGTTTGATTAGGAAGGAAATCATAAGAATGGTGTGAATTTTCTTGGTAAAAAGGGGAAATTACAGAAATTGTAAGTTGGTTGGTTGAAACTGACAGAGTTGTAGGTACTTGGAGGAATTAATTATTTCATTGCCCATTTGAAATTAGCTCAGCCAGGTCAAAAAGTTTTCCTAATTTTCTTCCCTCCAGGGAAAGGGATCTGTAGTGATTCTTTGTTGGATATTGACATTACAATGTAGCCCCAATGGGGAAGTTTTTCTAGAATTTGTATACTTTTGTAATTGTGAGTACAGTATTTGGTAGTAATCGGAAGACATATTCTTTGAATAAACCCATGCCTTAAATTACAATGGACAATCTGTTATCCTGATGCTATAGAGGAAATGCTGATCTCAAGACATGACTTAAAGAAATTGCTTTCCATTTTCAAATTGTATAAATCTTTTTCTAGAGTTCATTTATTTTTCAGGAAAAACAATGCAGAACATGGTGGAATAATTAATAAAAGGTTCTTGCCTAATTTCCTCAATATTGAGAGACTGTTTTTCTTCTACTTCTTACTGTAACATTAGGCAAGTTTTTAAAAATATGCTATTGTATGTATGTAAGTTGCAGCCAGATTTCTAAAACGTTATTAATAGAGAAGACAAAAGAATTTATAGAAAGTTCTTATTTTTACTTTTAACTTTCAGGCTGAAGAACAGTTGAGAATTGTTGAAGAACAAAGAAAGATTCATGAGGAAAGGATGAAACTAGAACAAGAGCGACAGCGTCAACAAAAAGAAGAACAAAAAATTATCCTGGGCAAGGGAAAGTCCAGGCCAAAACTGTCTTTCTCATTAAAAACCCAGGATTAAATTGCAAACTCTGAACTTTTTACAAGAAAAATGGAAAAACTTTGTATGGTAGCTTCATGTTGAAGTGGTTTTTTTGTTTCATTTTTGTTTTTTTGTTTTATTTTGTTTTTAATTTGAAAAATCTGGAAAGTTAGCTTGTTCTAATAGGGGCTATGCTCTGCAATTCTTTTTTTCCCCTTAACTTCCATTAAGTCAAATCCTTATCAGATCATTGTTTTTCTAAAAACTGATATATTTTTCACCCATTTGGATTCTGTATTAGTGGTCTGAAGATGCAGATCACTGAAAACTGTGGGTGGTCTGATAAGGTTTTTACTGACCCACTGACTTCAGAGTTATACTCTGTTTATTACACCATAATGCTGGTTTTGCTGACTTTTTGTTTTTTTATATATTTATAAAAAAAGGAAAAGTTGGTAATTGCATTGGAAAATTCCCAGGGTATTACTGGACCTATGTGGTATATTGTTAAACCAGTGTCCTTGTGATACTGTTGCTCTTGATGTTCCTGATACAGGTAAGGAAACAGTTGGTCAACTCTGATACAGAATATATATACAGTTCAGTATTGTCTGTTCAGTTTGTTTTTTATTTCATTGACAAAATCAAACCAGCATTCCCCATTGTGTAAATAAATGATTTTGCTGAATAAAGTAAAGTCTTAAATTCATATGTTTAAGCAATTTTTTTTAAAGTTCTGTTAAGTCTTAAAGAGGGTGGTTTACTTTTTGATGGTCAACAATTCAGAAGTCTTAGAACTATGCTATATTTCCTCTTATTTTTACTTTTAAAATAGGGTTTATATGTACATTATACTTGTGAATTAATATTTAATGGCTATTTTTTACAAATACCTACTTTATGCTGATCAAGCAATTGTGACATCAGTATTTCCTTGAAGACAGATTAATAGCACCCAGGAAAAGATTTAAATTCTCAAACCTGTGCCTCTGTTTTAGAATATAAGTGTTATCACCACAAACTATGCTTTAATAACATTGTTTAGGAACAATGCTTCTGAAAAATTAATGGAATCTTAGATTGTTTTCAAAGTGGGCCATCAGAAAGAACTTAGCTTTTGTACTTTCAAAAAAAGGCTAAGGTGGTCATATCATTTCACTGTAAGGTACTTGCACGTTTATATTTGCAACAGACATATTTAAACTTCTTAAAACTATTTTTTGCATGTGGTATTTTATGGATAACCTTTTTTTCCATTTTATACCTTAGAATCTGCCTCATTTGTCCTTACATGTTTGTGTTAAGTCAGCGGGTATTAAAATATTTATTCAAGAAAAGGACAGTGGATATAAAAATGCTACCTGAGATGCATAAACATGTTATCATAGTAAAGAAAATGTTCCCCAGTATTTTTGAGACAGTTTGATCATTCTTCAAAATTGAAAACATAAGTTAATGAGATGACTAAATGATAGATTATTTTGTGTGTGCATGCTAAGAAAAATGCTATTGCTTTAGTTTTGAGCTCTTTGCTGAGTCTTAATTGTGGTAAGGAACAATAAAATCAGTTTAACTATCTTTAAAGATAGAATATTAAATAGGCATGAACTGTAGTGTAAGAACTGATGTTTAGTAAACATGATACCTATTACTATAAAATAAAGATTCATTTCATTTCCCTAAATGATATAGATTGCCTATGAATCTTTTGTAATTAAAAATGTTAGTTCTAATTATTTCATGATAATTACACTTTTCATGTAATTTTTTGGGGGGTACAGATCCATTGTTCCTAAGCTCTCTGTTCAGGTTTTGGAAATGTTTATTTAAAAATTGTTTGCTATACATATTTTCTAAGCATTGTATCTAAAAGAATAGCATGGACTTAAAATTATGCAGTCAGCTTTTGCGTGCCTTTTAATTTTTTTTTTTTTTTTTTTTTTTTTTTTTTTTTTAATTTCTTACTGCCACATATGGTGTGAAATCACAGTAAGTTGCTTAATGACTTTGCAGTAGCTGCTTGTTGGAGACTCATTTCAGATACTGAAATTGTTCCTGCTTGGTAACTGCTATTCCCTGCAAGGCTAAAGAAAGAGGATGTAATTGTTAATAAAATACACCTAGTCTTTTTTGTGCTGAAACAATGTAGTAACTTATGTCTTCTCCATTTGTTTCCACATTCTTTGTGTACATATTAAAAGAGTTTAAAGTCTATCCCAATTTATTAGTAGTTCAGATGCTCCCTAATTTATTAAATGTGCTTTTATTCAAAATTTGTTTTTTAGGTTATTCTTAATGCATTGTAGGATTAACTAATGAGTTCATTTTAATTTGCAGTATTTAAAATATGAAGTTAATGCCATTTATATTGTGAAGTTTGCAGAGTCATTAATTGTGTATAAACTTTTATTAAATTAGCTTGGTGTGAGGGCTTTTTAATGTTTTGCAAATAGAGGAAGTGGCTTGTAGATTAAGATTTACTACTTCAATTTCCTATGATAAAGTTGTGAAGGTATAGAAAATTAGATTGTTTCTGTCCTTACTTATTACCTACTTAGTCATTTAGTTGTGCTAGTATATAATATGTCCATAGTTTTTTTGTATTGCTACCTTTCCTAGATAAAGCAGTACCTTAAGAATTTTCTGTGGCTTTGTCTTTCTTTTTGTTAACTTTCTGAAGTAAAATAAGCATAGAATCCTGGTTAATTGAACGCATACATTTCTAATGCCTTATTTTATATTAAGGATCCTTAATTTGTCACTTAACTAAGATTTCTCCAAAGCTATTAGCTAGAGCTTCTGTTTTCTGCTCCCTTACACCCAGCAGAACCATCCACCTGTTTCACATTTTTGGCCATAAGCAATTCTGAAGACAGAATATCTTGATTTTTCAGTTCTCCCTCCCTACCCCTCCAAGAGTCTTAACACTCAAGTGCTAGAGAGCTATTAAGCATTAGAAGAACCTAAATTACTACTGAAGATGAAAGAAGACCTCAATTTAGAAATCTAGAGTGGTGCTGAAGCCTAAGCAGTCCCTACTTTTTTATTTTTTGAATTGCCTCTTATGGTGGTCTTGATTACTGTTCCTAACTTTTTTTGTTTACTCTAGTGATTTGTTTTGTTGCTGTTGTTTTTAACTCCGGTTGTCCATGATGATGGAGGATCAGTGGAGCAGTAATGCAAAAGATTTGCATTTGCTAGTATACTGTGCTATACATTTTGTCGTGGATTTGCCATTATTTATTTAAGGTGTTTAGATTACATTGCCTGAGGACCCAGAGTAGCTGATCTGAAGCTAGTATACAGGGGGATAGAGGGGATCCAGTATAAATTTAGGGTGTTTGTGTGTGTATCAAATAGCCTTCTTTCCTGCCCCCCCCAAGGTATTTCCTCACTTTTCTCTGATTTTTCAAAGTAATACAAGCCAGAATGCTTAGTCTTAGATTTGTGTGCTTTTTATTACAACTCTTTCAATGCCCCACAAATTTAGTATATGATAATATGAGTTACACCTAAATCAATTTTGGATTTGGAAGTTTAAAACTTTGGAAATCTTACTTGAAAAGAAGATTGCTGTTTTCTTGAGCCTCCAGTGGTTAATTGGAGGATGTTGGAACAGTTCTTTGTTTATACATATATGTTCCTAGTGTATGTCTGAAGCCAGTAGATTAAAACTTGGTATCATAAATTGTGATCCAGTGTTTTTAATATTGTATTTTCCAAGATTGATTGAACTCTTGATTACTAAATCTCTAGGTCATTAGGGTTAGTATAAAATGGGTTTGTTCTTCCTCATTTTCTAGGCTTTCACTACACATTAAATAAATGACAAGTAAAATAAGGAACCCAATAAAGGAATACATAATTGTGGCTAGTGCTACGTGCTTTTGAACCTCTTAATGTAAAAGGAATAAAGAGGGAGCAAAAAGATAAGGACCCAGAGTAGAATATCTGCTATCTCCCTAAGATTGCCATCAGTAATATCCATTATATGGGTGGAGCATGCCACTTTACATTTTTTTTTTTTTTCATTTACATTATTTCTGTATGGCATCAGCCCATAAACTGGGAATCACATAGAGAAGTTAATGTATTAGAATTAGTAAGTGGTAAAAAACATTTCACAGCTAGCTGTTCCCTGCTTGTTTATCTCCACCACACCACCTAATCCTGCTTGAAATGAGGTTCAACTGGAGCCTGGCTGGTCCTCCAAATCTCTTGGTTTGCAAATAAAGAAATAGGTACTCAAGCTAGTTGTACCCATTCCCACATACACTGCTTATGTATCTAAAAATCCTACAAAAGAAATGATAAATTGAGCTAGATATTTAAATGATTACTATAGTGGGAAAGAAAGTATTTGATTCCATGAGGTATATGTTGTGGTCTATAAGGTATGAGTTTTCACTAAACTTCCAAATTTTTACATGGAAGAATGATTCTGGACCAAGAATCAGAAATAGTAACTAATACTTTTCCTGCTGAACTCAGATATGTAGACTCTTAAGATTCTTTAATGTATAACCTTAATTTTAGAAGCACATAAATGGGTTTGGGAATGTATGGCAAAGTTGGTCATCAAGAAAGGGTTTTATTTTATTCTGGGTCAGACAGGTACCCACTCCCCCCACCCCAGGGTTAAGTTGAGCAAAATGTGATTTGCCAAAACTTCAGTGATTTGTATGAAATAAACTAATCAAAGCCAGGAAGCATATGACTTCAGGAGCGGCTTACAGCTTCATAGAAAGTCCATGACTTTGACAACATTTAATGAATACATTAAATTTTTGTAATTTTTCTATGATGTTACATTTAGACAAGGCTTTTTTCTGTTTTTACAGAAGTTATGTTAAATATATATTTTTAAAGTACATCTTAAAATTGGAATACTGTACAAGGGGTACAAAAGAAGCTCAACCATAAGTACTCACCTGTAAGTTATAAAGATGAAAGCAGGCTCAGGAACTTAGAGCCAAGAGCATGACCAGTAAGATGCATTTTATTGAGCAAACTTGGTTACTCTTAATTTTTTTTGTTTTTTTTTTTTAGGTGTCGGGGGCCAGGAATTGAACCCCAGACCTCGTATGTTGTGGGCACTTAACCACTGAGCCACATTGGCTTCCCTGAGTTGGTTTTTTAAATTTTGCTTGTTGGTTGTTTTTGTTTTTCTCAAGGCACAGGGATCCAAACCCAGGACCTCCCAAGTGGGAGGTGGGTGCTCAACTGCTGGAACCACATCTGTTCCACCCTGTAATGTTTTTTAACTGGAACTATTGAACTTTGTTATTTGCCCCTATTTTTTATTATTTTTTTAGGCGGTGCCAGGGATTGAACCCAGCACCTCATACATGGGAAGCAGGTACTCAACCACTGGGCTATATTCCCTGCCCCCCTCATTCTACATTTAATATCTCTGTCAACTTTTATAATCAAGTCTTTAGGTGTTAAATTCCCAAGCATTTTATGAATTTGACTTTTAGAAACTTCGACACTGGAAAACAATTGAAGTAACTTCCTCTGCTAAAATCTCATTTTTTGATATGGGATTAAATATGTCCTGGTAAAATTACAGATTTTCAAAAATAGAACTAAGCTTCTTCAAGAACAAGTAAAATGAGGCTCAAATCCAGTAAACATTGGTTTGGTTCGTCTTAGTTTTGTGGTGCTTTAGAATTTCTACTGTATAGTCCTTCGTACATGCCAATATGACTTTTTTGCCTGGCATGATAAATGAACAACAGTAGTAGGTACAAGTGACTAGATTAATTGCCCAAATTAGTATCTGAACTACAGTGGAAATTTGACATCCTGAAGTTGTTAGCTGAGGCTGATGCTTCTCAGTCTACAGCTGGTCACTAATCCATATTTACTGAAAAGTCAATGCATATTCACACTATTCAATAGGAATCTTAATGTGTAGGATTTTTTTTGTCAAATATGCACTTTGCTTTTAAAAGGAATCCATTAAAAAATTTATATTTACACTTAGGGTAAATTGCTTTGAATATCTGATTTATTAAAAATGGTATTTTTGGAAGCTGGCGTTATTTTCAGACAATGCAAATGTCATTTATTTCCTCTAGTTTTCTTGAAGAGAGGATGTAGCAAAAGCTAAGAGGTCACAAATTTCACAAAAGTTTAAAACATTGTGTTGAAATAGTTTTCGTTTAAAAATCGTTAGGCTAACTTTATATTGATTTCAAATGAATTCCTTAGATATTTGAGCATATTAAAATTAGTCTTTTTTTTACCTTTGTGAAATTGGGGTAACTTTCTGGTTTCTTAGTCTTTCCTGGGAATCCGCCAGTGACTTCGAATCGGTATACCGTCTCTGAGCCTTATTTAAAATTTCATTTTCTTGAAGACTTATTTAAAACTGCCAACTACAGAAATACAAAGTTTTTTCTTTAAGATGTTTTTAAAAGAATATGAGCGTTATCAATACCTCGCATCCCTTAGTGTTTTCAAAAGTAGCCTTTACAAACTTTGAACAGACCTAGTTGAAATGTATACTAACTTGCTTTAATGTTTCAAAACCCGAATACTTAAAAACAACACACCATAAAACTCTTAGAAAATTTGTTATAAAGAGGAGAGAAAAAAAATCATCTAAGCACGGTATTTTGCCAGATATAGTTGCCCTTCTGAATTTATCCTACCGGGCAATTTGGCTGGCTAAAGGATTGAAATGCAATTTGTAGGAATACTGTCCGGTTCGTTGCGTTTAAAATATAAAGAAATCCCGGTGTGGATAGGATTTTTTTTTTTTTTTAACCACGCTGAGAGTATACCAGCGTATTTCGTTTCCACCCCTACCCCCAAGCTGAATTGTACTACGCCTTATTTCTACCATGTTTTTCCTACTGGTAGATATTTTAAAAGATTACCCTCTGGAGTTCCTGATTTGATTAGATTCCGCCTTGTACTGGTTCCGGGTTTGTAGACTATTGTCCTCCCAAGAAACGGAGGAGTAAAAATGGTCGCTAGTGGGCACTGTGGATCCGTGGAAAATCATCGATTTGAGCGCGCCTCCGGATCGCGGTCGAGATGTTTCAAAGCTGTTTTTTCGTGCAAGCACTTAACAGAGAAAGTAATAAAAGAATTTCCTGCCACCTCTTTATTTAGGTTTTCGAGGCACTGAATAATAAAAGCAAATGCACAGACTTCTGTATCACGCGTCGATATTTTTTCTCGGTCACTTTCTAAATTCCGGGTCACCTTCGGGAAACACGAGGGTCTCACAGAGGCCAATTAAAGGAGAAAGCCGGCCTTGGCTTGCATCTGCCGGGACTTCGTTTGCAGTGAAAGCCTACAAGGTGCTGCTTGCCCGAGAAAAGTGAGGAGTGGAAGAGAAAGCCCCCCACAGAAAAAGTGGCGAGGAGAAAGTGGCAACCAATCTGACAGACGGGAGGGCGAAGTTATCACACCCACGTCGACAGCCCCTAATTACCTGCTGCGAATTCCGGCGCCACGTCCTTTTGAAGTCGGTTTGCATTTCCAGGCCCTATTGACTTAGGTAGGCCCCTAGCTGATTGTTTTGTAACAAAATAAATTTTGAAACCCATCATTAGGAAGAAGCATCGTGAGAAACAGCAAAGGAGCCAGATACCCTGATGGGTACGTCTACGTGCGCGCGGGGCCGGCGTGGGGCAAGGACGTGCAAAAGTTAGCCCTGTACTGAAGGAAGCACATTTTCAGGAAAAAAAAAACCCAAAACGATTCGATCCATTGCCTGCGACTCTGTGAAAGTTAGTTTCACCCTCTTAAGTTATCTAGTTATGAAAGCTAGAGAAGTTGCATGAAAATAAAGGTATGACGCTAACAGAAATGCGGCGCAGGGAGGGTAGCTGGTAGGGCAGGGAAAGGCGACGCCTTTGGACGGGTCGCCCCTGGGTTTCTTCGGGTCGTTCATCTTTCTAAACGTCCTCCCCACCAGTGTTTCCAAGACGACTGGGCAGAGGACTCGCCCTGCCGCTCCGGGTGCACCCTTGCAAACGAGTGAGTTCGCGCCCCTTTGAGGAAGGAGATGAGGGATGGGAGAACCGCCTGTTTTCTGCCCTGAGCTCAGAACCGCGAGCGCCTGGGCGCCCGGGACGCTGGCTGGGGGCGGGGATTTACCTGTCAGACGGCGGCCCCGCCTCGCGGAGATCGAACGTCGGCGCCTGGGGGCGGCTGACGGACAGCGCGACCGCCCAACCAGCTGGCGGCTCCCTCGCGGCGGGCCAATGGGCTGGGCGGCGCGGGGCGGGGGCCCGCGTTTATATCGCTCTGACAGCGCGCCGGCCGCGCTGACTTTCCTTTCGCGCGGCGGCCCCCGGAGCCGGCCAGAGCGGAACCCGCGCGCGCCCAGCCCCGCGGGTCCCGGCGCGCACTCACCGCACACACAAAGACACGCACATTAATCCCGGCGGGCCTGCCCCGAACAGCTGAGGCAGCGGCGACAGCAGCAAGCCCCCGTCCGCAAGCAGGGACGGAGCTTCTCCTCCTTTCCTGCCTCCGTGGGCCGGGAACGCGGGGCGCAGGTTCCTGACAAGCGGCAAGAATTAAGATTCCTTCACGCTCGCGAGCTCTCGCCTCACCGCGCCGGCGCCTCCTTTTCGAGGACAGCGAGATGGAATCGCGCCAACGCGGCTCCCGCGGACTCGGGGCGCTGCCCGCCCCCCTGGATCTATAGTCCGAAGCGGCCCTTCCCCGGGGCGGAGCGCCCACCCCGGCCACCGCGACGCTGCTCGCCGCGCCGAGTCGTCTCTCCTCTCCTTGCCTTTTGTTTTTTAAGTCCCCGCGCGCCGCTCGCCCCTTCACGCCCCGCGAGTGCGCCCACCGTGGATGCGCCTGGCACCCTGGATCCGCACGGGAGTCGGGCGCCCAAGTTGCGTCCGGTCCTGCGACCCCGAGCCCCAAGCCCGCCGCGACGCGGCGCACCGAGCCTTGGCCCCCGCGGCCCCCGCCTCGCGCCCTAAGGGGCCCCCGGAGGGCGAGGGAAGCCTGAGCGCTCCGTGAGACGCTGGAAGCAGGCTCGGCCGCGCGCCGGTCGTGCCCTGGGTGGCCTCGGATTTGCGGGGTCCTACGGCCTTTCTCCGGTTTTTGCCTGAGAGAATTGGGGCTCCCGGGCCCCCGCACCGGCCCTCCGAGGTCCGGAGGTCGCGCGGAGCTGGGAGCGGCTTGGCCATGGCGGTGAGGAGGGACTCCGTGTGGAAGTACTGCTGGGGCGTTTTGATGGTTTTATGCAGAACTGCGATTTCCAGATCCATAGTTTTAGAGCCGATCTATTGGAATTCCTCGAACTCCAAGTAAGTTGCGTCCGCGATTCCCTCAACCCCCGCCCGCACCTCTCGGCCCCCGCGGGTCCCAGACCCGGGGGCCGCAGCGCCGCTTCGTCCGGACGGGAGGAGAGGGCCGGGCGCGACTGCTCCGCCGCCGGGGTCTGGCCGAGGCTCCCCGGCGTCTGTCCGCCGACCAGGGGCCGCGCCGGGGAGCGCCCGAGGCTTTTTCTGGAGTCTCGGCTCCTTCCCTGCCCTCGCCACCCGCCGCCCCCACCCCGTCGCCGCCACATTTCACTAGGTGGAGACACCTCGCCGGGCCTTCGAGCCAGATCGCGTGCCCGAAGGGGCACCCTCCCCACCTATCCTCCCCACCCCCAAGCGCTCCCCGGCACTAAAAGCCTCTGGCGGATTGGATGTCACGTCCGGGAAGGTGTCCGATAGCGGTACCTGACCCTCGGATTTTTCGAGGGCGAAGAACAAGGCCACAAATTCCTGGCTGGCGTGGAGAGGTTGGCGCGCTGCGCAGAAAGGCGGGGATGCTGCCATCCGAAAAACCCTGGGGCCTCTCGGGGCGTGCGGCGGGGAGCGGACCCGCACGGGGGAGTCCTGGGTTTCCCGGCGTTTCCCTGTGCCGCCGACACTGGCAGCATCCCGAAGCCCGCGCGCCTCGTCGCGGCGTCGCCCACCCTAGGGCGCGCGGGTAGCTCGCCTGCTGCAGGAGGGAACTAGGGCGGCGAGTCCCACCGCCCGGGAGATGTGCCTTAGGTTTCTTATCCGGGAGAGCCCCCGGCACGTCGGCCCTCTCTTTTATAAATCAATGGCCCGGGACCCTGTTGGTCCGGGTAACCAACTTGATTTTAGGGACGCTTTCTGCAAAGGCTTAGGGCACTACCCAGTAAACTGCTCCTGCAGCCTTTCGCGTTTGGGGAGAGAGAGCAGGAAAGGATCCTTTGGGATCAGACTTTCTTTTTATCAAAGTCGAAAGAAAAGCTAGTCCTTGTGGAGAGTAACTTTCGGTTTGGGCTACCAGAGTAAATTCAGAATTTAGAAAATGCGATTCATCTCTAAATACATATGGTCATGACTCGTAATTAATCACCTGTGCATTCAGTGTTGCGTATTACCTCATTTCCGGGATACATTTCGAATTACAGCCGAAAATGTTTTACAGAATCATGGGTTTTTAGCCTTGGGAAACTTGGGGAAAGTATGGGAGTCATTAACCGGTGTGGAGTAAGTATTTGACATAAGGAGAAAATCAATGGTCTAATTGAAATGGAGTAAGTTGGGCATGGATTTAGGAGTAAAAAGATGGAGGATTGATTTAGAAATCGCATAGTAATTAAAGAATTCTATCCACTCTTTTGAAAGTGGCAAATTTCAAATTCACCAAAGTGTTAACCAAGAATTCCCAATTAAAAGGGTGAGAGACTATTGAAAACTGGATTAAACAGAAATTCTTGCACGATGCTAGATGGCACTTTCAAACACTGCTCGTATTTCAAAGTTATTTAATATAACCTCCTTCCATGTTTTCTGATCTGTATGGACTTTTTTTTTTCTTTTTTAATGTAAGATATTCTGTTTGCTGAGAGAGTACTGGCAGTGAGATCTTTTACACTGAGATGCCAGATGATGCTTGAACACACTGGACCCGGGACCTGAACGCATTAGCTGGTCTGCGGCGTCCCAGGGAAGCCGGCCTGGGAGCGGGAGCTGGAGGAGGGGGAGCCCGGCAGCAGCTAGGCCAGAGCTAGTGCTCGCTTTATGCCTACAGAGGTCACTCTTCCATGCGCAATGATCGGGACTCCAGCCCTCATCCTCCTTCCGCTCCCCTTGGGCTGCCTGCTCAGCTCTACTGCTCACTTTCACTGATGGGCTCTCCTTGGATGCTGATTTTCCTTTTTCTACCATGATTTCCTATTTGCATTTAAATCTAGTTAAAAGAAATTCCCATCAATCCCTTCAGTTTTTAACTCAGTAAATGTATCTTTGCATTGTTATTAACTCTACAGCCGTTGTGTGAGAAAGATTAGAAATATCTACTTGGAATTAAAGGTAGAACAATAATTATTTCAACCTAAGGTGTAGAAATGTGTATCTTCTTTTTGTAATATATTTGGGGAGCGGGGTATGACTGATATTTATTCACCATCCTGATGATTGAAATTAGTCTTATTTTCCCTGCTTTGGCCACAGGTTTATAGACCTGCTGGAGGCCTGTATTTTGGAGAAGCCTGCCTCCCTGCAGTACTGATGCTGCTGCCGTGATTGTTCCTGTCCTCAAGAGTAGAATTTCTTTTAAAATTCTCATTATAATGGTTTGCCTGGAGGGCTCTGGATAATTTGTTCCTGGAGAAGGTCTTCCTTACAAAGTATACAGCTGAAAGCTAGCTTGAGAAATTAGAAAAAAAATTTCCTGGAGTAATGACATGAAAGAGGCTTTTCGAAGTTTGATAATGATTAAAAAACCCCTGGTGCCATGGGGTTGCTTTCTTTAAGGAAGTTGCATATTTATTTCCAGGAAAAAGTTTCAGTCAGTAAATACGATGTTGCAGGAAGGTAATCAAATGCGTTGAAGTTTCATGTCTGTTCACATGAAATATGAAACAATTCATTTATAATGAAGCAACTATCAGTAATTAGATTTGTTTCACTTGGAGGTCAGCTTTTTTAGCAGTTGGTGGACATAGGGAACATGCAGCAGCTGTTTGACTACAGAGTCCAGAAAATCCTTTGTAAATTCAGTCTCCATAACTACTTTAATCACACCCCCATCTCTGAGAGTTTATGGAATAATCAAAAGAAGTTTTAGATACTGAAACTTTAGAGGCTGCCCTGTTAAATTATTAAAATTGCATTGATAGGCACTGGTAGAGATGGGTCAATTGTAGCCATTTTAGGTTGTTTAAGCCTTTTTTTTTTTTTTTTTTAAATTCAGGAGCAAATAGCAAAGCTCAGCTTCCATTTCTAATGAACACTTCAGTAGAACAGTTTTTTTTCCCAAGCATGGTGTTTTTAAAGCCAAAGTAAAATATTTGGTCTTTATTTTTATATTAATTTCTCTTTATCATGAGCAAACCCATATTGAGATGGTGTTCTAGAAGGAATCACACTTTGTTGAAAATTTCAATTAGGCCTTAATTTAAAATGGCAAGCACTGCTATTCCCATATACCACATACTAGTTAGTTAACAAAGCATTTTCTTTTCCTGTGTAATTTTTTCCTACATAGTACTGAATTCCTGATATTGATTATAAAAGAATGGCTGGATAATATCCAGATAACCTATAATACATGGGCTCTACCACAGTCAGCCTCTGAATAAATACAGACCTGTCAGAGATTGATAAAATAAACTACAATGGGTAGTCCTGTTTAAACAGTCCATTCAATAACATATATAAGCCAGCCTGCCATCCATTGTGTCTGAAATTCTTATTTTTGTAGGTAAACAAATGCACATTCACCGCTGATTGAATAGCCCCTTGAACTATGCTCCACAGTTTGCGTTCGGGTTAATCTTGTCGGTTTTAATATAGAGAGAAAAAAGAACAAAGCACCAGGGGTGGAATTGTTAGTGCTTTCACATCCACATTCCTCACATTTTGTCAGGATGATAAACTGTAGGTAATGGACTGTCGTTGTTTCACAGGACAACTGAGCTAGGCAGAGCACAAAGAGGGAGCTAAAGCGATATCTCACAACATGCTTGGTAGCCTTCTTTCCAGACAAGAATTTATTTGGGAATCATGTGTCCAGGGACTGCACTTTTTAACCTCAGCAATTACAGCTTCAAGCCTCAGAAACAGGAGCTGGAGGTTAAGATGATTTGTTAAGCACTTGGTTTTAAATCTTTCTCAAGCATAGCTGTTGACACTTGTACCAATTCAAAGAAATGCAAATGACTCCAACTTTCTTAAATGATTCTGAGTCTTGGGCTTAACATGAGAACAGGTGAATTAGCCAGAGAATTTGCCTGAGACCAGCCGGAAAACTGCATGTTGGAATGGTTTCTCCATAGTAGAGTCAGCTGAAGACTAATTGGCATGTTATTTTCAGTAATTATTATAAAACCTCTTACCTGTAAACTTTACTGAGATAAACCCTCTGATTGGTGGCTCAGTGTGATAATTACCTTCAGATGGACATAGCATTTGAAGGATGTGAATCCCTGCTGCCCTGTCCTACACTGCTGTATTTTAGGTAGATCACAGGAGCTTTAGTATGACAAATAATTTAGAGCGACTTTTCAGAGTGTTCATCTTATGGGAAACTATTTGAGATCCCAGCATGACTGCAATGATGCGTCATAGAAATGGGAGTGGCACGGGAAAGGAAATACAGCTTGTAGACCCTAATCAAATTTTTAAAGGAAGGGTTTGTCTTTAACATTTTAAGAAAACTTTATTTTTAAAAAATATTTAATTACAAATTAGGAAAAAAGAAGTGCTCTTCTAAGAAAAATAGTTATCAAAATGGTACTCATGTCTGCCTAATCTCTGCCTTCCTTTGCTGCTGACATAAAGAACCTGTTTTTCAGGTCACTTATCATACATCTACATAGATTTGCTTATGAGCTCACCCTTTGTGTAGCGGAGTAGAGCCTTAAATAGGAGTGTTCAACTGTTTAAAATATTTTGATTAAAATATGCAGAACCCATAGAACTATAAGCTTCTGGTCAGGAATTAGCTCTTTCAGGGAATGGCTCCCCCCCTTCCCCGCCTTTTTAGGGGGGAATTAGAATGGGGTTGGGAGAGGAATATAAGAAAAGCAAAGAAGGAAGGGGATAGTAAATGGGACAGTGTTCGAACAATTTGGAAAAACTCCTGTGGCTTCATTGTCTCTGTAAAGCCAAAGAATACAAAGACATAAGCAATTCAGCCCTTCTCCCATGATGGAAAATGTAAACCGTTGACATGGCTCCCCTGTTTAACTTGTTTAATTCTCATTTTAAATTCAGTACTATACTAGCCGTGTGAACTCTGAAGATTTCTTTAGTAATCCATTTTGTAGTTCCGAATCAAAAACAAAGTGAAAGGGTCTGACACAATTTGCTTTTATTTTTAGGCAAATCAACCCTGGTCATAGTTAATAAGGGGATTACAACCCAGACTAGGCCTTTACAGATGTAATGTAAATCAAGGGCAGAGTATAAAGAAACTGATCCCTTTTGATTGAAGTATGGTAAAAAGGCATAGAGAAACCAGCAGCAGTAATCTGATTGTATGGCAATAAAACCACCATTTTCTGTCTTTCAGATAAAAATAATGTGGTAAATCCATGCAGTTCATAAGATGTAAAGGCAGATAAAGAGTGAAGCCATGGCAACATATAGATTAGCTTGATGTTAGAAATGACATGTCTCTGAAAAGGGTGTAGAAACCGAGGCCCTTGCTCCAGGCTGTTGGGTATTATGTGAGAACCACGCAGACTTGGAAACTGGGATTAGAAAGTATGAAAGGCCTACTTGTGGCCCGGGATGGTTAAAGCAGTAAAGAAAAGCTGCTCAGTTCTTGCTCATTGGTGGTGGATAATATGGCAAAGGTAGATTTCATTGACTGCCTTTTTTTATATATTGAGATTGGGGCTGATTAAAACTTCAGATCACTGCAGTTGTTAGGGCCTGGAAGATTTTCCTTTTTAACTCCTGGCCTAGCGGCAGCCATTCTGTAGGATTAACTGCACTTCGCGGTTGTTGCCTTAATCTATTTGGGCTTCAGGCAGGGACATGCTGGGAGGGAACAGAGACTAGAGGGGATAGGTAGGGCTGGGGTTATCTGAAAAGAAAACAGAGACCTTTTGATTTCAGCCATCTTTCAGACCCGGTTCAATCTCACACTGCATGGGAGAAGCAAAGGTAAACATTATACATTGTCCCTCTCCCTCAGCCAGATAACTCTCCTGTGATTTTTGTCTTTCCCACCATGGAAAAAATAAAATAAAATAAATGGGAAATTTAGTTTTAATTCAAATTATTAGTAATCCAATATGCCAAAACCAATGGGCTTAATTTTACTCGTAAATGTCAGCCACAACCTTTGCATTGAATGGGATGGGTTTAATTCATGTAAATTATAGGATTATAAAATGTTGGTGCTCCACAGCTGTAAAGTTAAAAAAAAAAAAACAAAAAAAAACCTCCATGCTGTTGAATCTTATTACCCTCTATCCCAAACAAACTTGTAAATAAGCTGAACTTTTGTTTTTGCCTTCCACACTTTCCATTTTAGTGATTAAACAAAATAAGCCATTGAGTCCATGATTGGGTTACATGCAGAGTTACATCCGCAATTGGGTCAAGTCAGAAAGGAAATATTTGTTTTATTGCCTCCTATTTGGTGTTACAGAACAGTCTCAGCATTTCTTTGGGGGACTTGGAACTCTTAAGACATTGAAAATACTGAGGGCTACAAACACCACAAGTGTCTTTCTTGATGGAGTGGGTTTGGGGTGTGTTTTACAAAGGGGAATTCAGTGCTGTTAACAGCAACATGGGGGCTTTCTAGACTTCTGTATTTTGTTAGTGTTTGAGAAAGCTCTCCATTAAATCCTAAATGTTCAGTTTTAGACCCATTTCATTGAGTTTGTTCCTCATTCTCGACAGCTGACTTGACAGTCTGTTTTGGGCCAGAGATATATTGTATTTGTTGCCTGTTTTTCTCATTACTATATTATTACTGTGTAGTTTTTATAGATTAAAAACATTTAGAAGTTATTGCACATAGACATGTCCTACCCAGTGCCTGATACATTTACCTTCCTTTCTAATTTAATTCAGTAATCTATATCAAAAGATCCATTTCATTTGTCCAGATCATCAAAGAGAAGGGATACCCCTAATTTACAAGCTGGTCACATCCAAGCACCTTGCATTCTACATTTGACAATGATTGCTAATGGCCTATTCAACTAAAGTATTTGCTTGTTAGCAGGGAACAGAGCATGATAAATGTCCAGCAAGCTTGCGGCCTCCTTCAGCTTTTCAAATGCAGACTGGTGCATATTTATGGCAGGCAAATGACAAAAGAAGAAGCTGAATTGCCCTGGCCTCCAGCTTTCTATTAGAACTAGGGTTAAAGTGATTAAAGAAATGATGCAAGAAAGCCATGCCATTTGTTTACTGACCGTCCATCTAACATTTAGCTTTCTGTTCTACCTGTGTTAACATATTTCAGAAGGATTATAGATAAGGATGGTAGATCCAGCAGAGCTGTGAGAAGAGTAGGTGATCAATTATGAAATGTTTCCATGCACACTGAATGCCAGGTAGACCTATTTTTGTTATTCCATCAGAGAATCGGCAGTGGCTCCAAACTATTAAAATGTTTTCCTTTTATATATAAATTCAAATATTTTCAGTCCAAAGCATTTTGTGGTTGGTGAATGCATACTTGCTGATTTAAAAAAAAAAAAAACATGGGAGGAGAAAGCTCCATTAAAGGAAAATAAGTTGCTTTTTCCCTTAGCAGTTCTCTAAACAAAATATGAAAGAAAAATTGGCAGTAGTGAAGTATTAATAGTTTGCTGTTTCCATTCTCTAAGGCACAAATAGGTAAACTTTATGCAGTGGTGGGTACGATCAGAGTGCTCTGAGTGAACGAATGGTGGTCTGACATACCTGGAAGACGTCATTATTTTCAGTACTGTAGATTCTTTATGTTTTCTCTATACAATGATTAAAACAGTTCACTTTGTTTTCTCAATTTAATTTTCGTTGCACCCAATTTTAGTTACAGTATTTGTATCACTCTTACAAATACTTGCTAGCTAAGTTCGTCTTGCCCCTGAGGCATAAATCTGTCCATTTCACGTATACCACTCCCCTACCATCCAGAGTAATTACGAGCGCTACCTAAATTTTTGAAAGCAGTGGGTCAGCATGTTTGTATTGTCTGAAAGTTAGCCTTCAGCTTGGCTTGGCAGTTTATGCATTTGTATGTGGGGTGGGCCGCCTACTTTCCAATTGTTTCCTGCTGTTCCCCTATCCACAGTCTCTGCAGAATACCTAACTTGTGTGCATATCATACAATCTCTGACCTTTAGAGCCAGAAGTGTTCTTTAAAATGATCTTTTCAAGCCTCTTGCATTATAGCTGAGAAACCAGAGCCACAGAGCCATAATAGGACCTGATGAAGTGCTTCAGAATTTCAGTCCTTGTTCTTTCCACCAGTTAATCTTGGTATACCGTGATCTGAAAGCATTCGCCCTGAATCAGAGTTGCCTAATGGGTGAGTTAGGGCAGGGCAAATTGTGTTCAAGGCTAGCTGAGAAAAGTCTAACTGTAGAAAAAGTTAGAAAATGTCATTTTTTGACTTAACTATCAGAACTATATTTCAGGTACAGTTAAAGTAAAAATTGGCTCTTGTGGGCCTTGAATTCACCTTTTCCTTTGGGGGAAAAAATGAATCTTCATTATAATGGACTGTCCAGTAATGTTCACAAATCCCTCTAAATGAGCTCCTACTCTTTATGTTGTAAAAATTTCCATAAATCCTCCCTTTCTAATACCAGAACTTTGTAGTTAGATAAAACTTTGTAGTTAGATACCTTGGGTTTAGAAACAACATTTTACCCTGCACTGTCGAGATTCATATGCAAGTCTTAATGTCTTTCACTACCCTCCTATTCCTAAAAGGCACAGACAAGAATTTTTACATTCTGGCAATCTCAACTTAGTACTGGCTCCAATAAGTATTAGTTGAATCAACAGACACAAACCAGATTTATGTTTATGGCTGCCTCCATTGTCTGAATATATCACCTGCTACTAGACAGCTATCCTAGATCAGTGGTTCTTGAACTTTTGGGCATCAGAATCACCTGTAGAGCCTGTTAAAACATGGATCGCTGGCCCCTGCGCCCAGAGTTTCTGATTCAGGAGTTTCTGTTTCTCACCTCTTCCTGTGATGCTGGTGCTTTTATTGCTGGTTAAAGACCATACTTGGAGATCCATTGCCATAGATCAAACTTCTTTAGAAAACAATTCAACATTAGGTTATTATGCTTTTAAAAGCTGTTTGCCTATACTGCTCCCTATCCCCATTCTTCTTCCTACCTCCCCTCCTCTGTCTCCCTCCTCTTCCTCCTCCTCCCCCTTCCCTTGTGCGTGTGTTTACAAGGGATCATCTAGATCATTCATGGTGAATAATTTATTGATTCATTAAACAGTCATTACTGTTAGGCCCATTACTGGGCTCTGAGAATACAAAGAACAACCTCTACCCTCAAGAGACTTAAATTCTAAGGCCAAGAGAGGGAAATCCTGTTGGAAGCAAACACATTCAGTGTTGTGGTGCCTCAGTGGGGAGTGCATTGGGAACATAGAGAAAGAAGGGAATAGGGTTCATCCTAGAAGGGGGATGGAGGGGAGTCAAGAAATCCTATTAGAGGAGGAGAAATGTGAGTTGAGTCTTGAAAGATGACAGGTGTCTCTAAGCAAAGTCACAATGGATCTCTGAAATGAAAATAGTCAGCAAGTGAAAGTAATAATATTTCAGCTTAAAGGCAGTGCGTGTCTATAAAATGTACATCTATAAACATGCTACACTATTTTATACATCTGTTTATAGCTTACAGGCAAATCCCACAAACGAAACAAATAGACCCTACGGGATGCTAACTCACTGATTTCAGTTTCCTTTATAATATATGGGATCATCACATGTTACAATTACCAGTATCAATTGGTTTTCAAAATGAACATAATAATGGACTGGCCAGGCAATTTGAACAAAGAGAGTGGGGCGAGTGCTATTTCAGTTTAGTTATGAGCACATGCTTTGGAATCTGGGTGTTTGAGCCTCAATCCCAGTTTAGCCATTTATTAGTTGTATAGCTTTGGGAGTGGTACCCTCTCTGTCTCTCAGTTGTCCCATCTCTTAAATGGAGGCAATAAATAAAATATCAAATAGTAAAAAAAAAAATAGTAATTAAATCGTGGCCAGGATTAAATGTATTTAAAGTGCTTGGTTCTGTTGCTGCACAAAGAACCAATAAATCTCAGCTATTATTAATAAAAATTAATTGACTACTTACTGTGTGCCTGGCTGTGGCTCAATTTGCCTTCCACAAACAAATACAGAATAAATGAAAATACTCTGTTAATAACGATTATAACAGAACACTTCTAAATTCTCTATTTTATCTTGTTTACCTGCCAGACTTTTGCTCGTTCTTTAAAATTTGATGCAAGACTTCTCTGCTACATGAAACACCTTTTTATTTCCCTTCTACTACCAGATTAGATACTCTTACCTCTGCTTCCAGATCCCTGGTGGTTTCACTATAACATTTATACCCCTAAACAACTCATTCAACTATGGACTGAGAGAAGGGGTTTGGTCCTAACCAACTTTGTATCTTGTAGTACAGATTGTAATAGGAGTTTGGATTGTTAAATGAATACACACTGAATTCAACCTGTAGAGATGAACAATACAGTGGTTTTTTTTGCGTTAAAAAAAATTTTTTTTAGGAGTTCCTGGAGATTGAATCTGGGACCTTGTGCATGCAAAGCGGGCGCTCAACCACTGAGTTACACCCACTCTGCTGTGTTTTATTACATTATAATTCTTATTTAGAAACCTACTTAACTGGTGTATTTGTTTTCTTTAATGAACGATTGTATGTAGTACTTACTATGTGCCAACTGCTGTTCTAACTGCTGGACAAATATGGATTCATTAATCCTCACATTAACCATATGAGGGAGGTACTTTTGTTATCCCCATAATACCAGCAGGGAAACTGAGGCAAAAGATGGCTAATTAATTTGGTCAAGATCCCATAGCTAATAATAGTACAGTGTGGATCCAAGCCCCTATTCCCTTCTCTAAGGTGCTCTGCCTCCCCTTTTTATGCTGTCATATGGAGCAATTAGCTATCATATAACAGTTTTCTTATTCAAAGCAATACATATAGGGTGGATAAAAAGAAAATTTTGGTTATGAGTCTTCATTTGTCCATTTTGATTTATAATCTCTTTCCTATGATAAACTTCCAATTATAAATAGATCCTTTGAATCTTTGATATAACAAGGCTATGCCCAATGAATACAGAATAATTATACCCTATTTAAGGGATAACTAGACAGTTGTTACAACATATAATATTAATACATTTATTGAGTATTATGCCTGTGACTTAACATTTTCCTTTTTAAGAATTAAAAATTTGATTGTTCCATGTTGGGAGATAAAGAGGTCAGATTGTTGAGGAGAGTTACATTTGGTTAGATGCTCAGTGTGTGTCAAGCTAAGAAGATACTATGACATCTTTTTTAGAGAGTAGTCACAATTAAATGCCATTTTATTTTGGATTTGGGATCTCTGCCAGCTTCCAGCTTGTCAGAACTGAGAAGACTCAAATCAAGTCCAGGCCTATTTCTACAGCAAACTGGGATTCTGGCTGCTTGCCTGTGGATTCATTCAGTACAGCCCATCTGGCTTTTGATGTTCTACACGTTTGGAGCAGTTTGTTTAAGGAAGCTATGCGGCGAATACTGGTGGACCTACTCTCTTCTTATATGGCCATCTCTTGACTCCAGCGTGGTACATCTTGCATTTGTATTTTCACTGGTGCTTATCTGCTTACCTACAGCCCAAGCAGCCATAGGTCTCTAACAACCACATCTTAATTCTTTTTTGGGCCCCAGTACATCTTCTTAGCTTCTTCGGGTCCAATGAACTTCAGCTTAGTTCAGTAGCAGCCTGGTTGAATAACTTTATTGTATTTATTGGTTTTTGGTCAAGGTAATTCCAGGCTACATGTGGTGACTGGGCAGGAAATAAATATATTGTCCATAAAGTTGCAATGTGGCACAGTTCACATTTATACACAATTTTGGGGTGATCTGTAAGGAAGTCAATAACTCAAACAGATTTTTCTCCTGAATGTTAGCAGTTCAGGCCTGGCTGTTTTGTAGCCTGCTTTGTTTCTCTTCCCTCTTTTCTTCCCCTGCTCTGTGAACTGTCATAAAGCCTATGAAAGGAGCAAGAAAGTGTCTCCTCTGTTATCCGCCCACAGCGGACCTATCCCTGACCCCTCTTCTGGAGCCCAGGAAGAAGAAGGTGGCAAGGAGGCAGCAACGCTCCTCCACTCTGGAGTAGCTGTGTGCTTGGTAGTAAAGCAGTTGCGCACATCCTTAAAAACTGTGTTGCTAGGCTTATTATGCTTTACAGCAAGGAGAATGTCTTTTTTTAAAAACAAAATATTTATTTTTCCCCACCCCCTCGTTGTTTGCATGTGCTGTATCTGTTTGTTGTGTGCTGGTCTCAGGAGAATGTCTTTTTACATCAAGAGGAAACTACAAGAGTTTTCTCTCTCCTTATACTTTACCTATTTATTCCTTCTTTAATTACATAAACACCTACGGAGCACCCATTCTACACAAGACACTCTCCTAGATGCCGGGATCCAGTAGTAAACAAGACAGACTCTATCCTTGGATTCAGACTCAAGCTTGAAGAGCAGGCGTGGGATTCCCTGACTGTGTACTTTTACAGCCCACTCTTACAGTCTCCACAAAATAGAGATTTCCATTTTAATATAACATTTTTTCTGAATAGGGAAAATTCTTTGAAATTAAAAACAAAAAGCATGATGGTGGCGGGAGAGGAAGAGGAGGATTGATATGAAACATACATACACCCAAACTTTAAATCATAGTACTGCCGTGCATTAAGACATATTGTAATTCCATTTCTTAGGGTTTTTAAAATGGCAAGCTATTCTCTGTATGATTTATGTATACCTTTCATCTCTGTGATTTTCCTGCTCAGGTAGATGAGCAAATGGATTGGAACTCTTATATCTAAAACAACAGAACCAGCTGGAAAAGCTCTTTGAATATCTTACCATATGAAAGCCTTTTTTTTTTTTTTTTTGGTGCCTCACCTATAAATGACAAGAGTTCCACCTTCCTTTATAGATCCTTGCTAAAAGCATGGTTTGGAACAAGACAGTACAGGTGCAAACAAATTACAGTTGGGAAAGGAGACTGTGAACTCTCCTTGCCTCTGAGGGTTATGAAATACTTGCTTCAGTAATGGAGCTAGCCTGGTATAGCCAGCATGACAAAGTGTGGCATTAATGAAGTCACTCCCCTTTGCGCTTTCTCACTGCACACTATAGCATCCTAGCCTTACTTTTTAAAATCCCCAGGCTTTGCCTTACCTAGCTACAAAATCCATGGAATAATTTTTGGGGAAAGTTTTGAGGATGAGGGGGTAATTAATTCAGTTATAAAAATAAAGACTTCTACTTTTTTGTTTTGAGGTATATATATTTTTTCTTTTTAATTTCACAGCAAAGATCAACTAGTCTCTGTTAACCTGTGTGGAGGGGGAAGGGGAAGACAATGATATCTGTGCACCACACACTTAATTTTAGTTTGACTTAAGTGGTTTATACACAAGTGGAAGATATATTTTTCAGTTTCCGCTTGTTATATGTGTGCTCCTCTGCGATATGGAGGTTTTTATTACAATGAAAATTGTGGCACAGATAAGAATTAAACAAATACTTGTATTTTCCTGAAAAATATTTAAGCTATGAGAATATTTTCTTTGACCATTTAAAAATAAAATATATTTTAACCACTGGTGATTTGAGCATTATATCATACATAAAAACAAGATTAACATCAAAAGGAGTCAGTTTTCATTCAATTGTCAGCACTGTCTTCTGTGAAATTTAATATTATTTTGACTTGTATAGTAATTGTACAATGACAGAGGGAAATGGATTAAGTATGAATAAAAGTGTACACAACAGTACACACAGACTTTGTCAAATAGGAGTTGAGGTCATTGGGCCAAGAATTGGGCCCTCCAGCTCTGTCACTGCAGATTAGAATTTTATAAATAAAATTTTCTTTTACTGCTTTTTTCAAATGTATGCAAAGGCCATAGATGCAGAAGCACAAATACTGTCAGGCCTCACCTTGAAGAGTTGCTGAACTGGTTTGTGGGCCTGTAGGCTCACAGTGCATTTGAATTTCTGGGCTTCTCATCTTTCCTTTTCTTGAAAAGATTTTGCTTGTCATTGGTGTGATGTTTGAAATGTACACCCCCCTTCCCACATCTTAGCTCTTGGATTTATAACACTTTAATGGTTCCAAATTGTATAGCCTGCTTTTATGCCCCTTTTCTTTTCCTTGAATAAATCAGGTTCGTGTTGCAGATGATACTTGTTTTAGAAATGTGTGAAAGAAGGGGCACCTGTGAAAACAGGCAATTGTTCCAACACACATACACATTTGCATTAAAGCAGAAAATGGCAATTAAAGCCTCCAATTACTACCTTGCTTCTCGGAGGTTTAAAGCCAGTGAGAAGATAGTGGTCCACTTGCTTAAAGTTTTAAGATAATTACTTGTTACTCCAACCGGTGGTATCTGGTAACCTAATTCTGTATAAATCTAACACTCTGTAGCTACAGCCCACTATCTCTCTGGTTTCAGAGTATGTATAAAAGCTTGTTCTGATGTTAAAGTGCAAAAGGGGGCAGTAAAGTGCTATCCACAAAAAAGGAAAAAAAAATATTCCCAGTATTTCTTTTGGTAGATACTGGCTAAGTCATTCTTGGGCTTCACTTTTATTTATTCATTTTATAACAAAACTCTTCTGTTTGGGGTATTTAGAGAATACCTTATTAAGCTGTAGCAGCAATCTAGCATTAAATAGTAATGTAAGACTGAATATCCTGCCTGTTTATGAAATGTGCCATCAAATTGACATCATCATGAATTTAAATCATTCTTCAGGAGTTTTATATTCTGAAATACACAGAGCATTTCTGAAAAGAATCTTGCAATCCGAGTGCACATATATAATTCTTGGTCTTTTCCATCAATGCTCTTCTGTCTCCATATAAACATTGATGGGTGGGGTTGATGGTTGAAGGCCTGAAGGCACGGTGGAGTTACCAGTCAAGGGTTTGGGCTTTATCCAGAGCAGTGTGGATCACTTGTCAAGAGGTAACTAGAAAGTTCAATCAATTACAGCAAAGCTGTACAGTGGGTTTCCTCATTCAGAATTTCAGACTAACCAATTTACACACTGGCTTCTTTTCTTCACTGTGGCCTTTGACATTTAATTAAATGTAAAAGCATTTTATGGAGAAAAAAAATACATGTTTTCCAAAACATGGTAAACTCAAAGTGTACTTAATTTAGAACATTGGCTTGAGAATAATCATATTATATGATTTTTGATTTGCCATTTGCTAGGGCAAGCTTGTTCTTAAAGCTAGGATTCAGATTCCTTGAAATGTTGTTAGATAACTCACAGATTTGTGCAGTTTAACAGTTTAATGATTAAGCATAAATTGTATCCATATTTTTCATTTATTTGAATAAACAAGCTGTATGTTCCTATAGCTTTTTGTGAACTTAGGAAATGATTTATTAAATAAGCCGCAAGTTTGACTATAATTACTTTATTTAGTTGCTGTCTAAGGAATTGTATCAAAAGTGTAGAAGTTTGTTTTTTAAAACTATGCTTAAAAAAATAATGTTCCAATCTGGTCACAAAGACATTGAATGTTTACCAGAGAGAATTTTGAAAAACACAAAAATCTAAAAATCATCCTAAGTCCACATCTGCTTCCCCCATCCAGTAGTGCATAGTTGTTTTCAGGTAAAGTGCCTCTGTGTGACCATCTGTGTGTGTTTGTCTCCGTGTATCCTCAAAATAAGTGGAATAATATACCACATATTTTACATGTATATATTTTTCAACTGAGATTAGCACTTATAATAATCTTATACCCTAATGATGTGATTTTGAAATGAAAGAAAAGTAAAATTGATCAACCATGGAAAGGCAGTGTATAGTCACTTATGAATTGTATTTTGCTTAGCAATTTACTCCAGAGATGGAAGAACATAAAGGGTACGTTCTTCCTCCCTGCTCCAGTACTTAATCAGTTTGCATATGCATCAGCATTAATGGCATGATTTGCACTGGTCATATTACAAGACTAATGTGATCCTATTTCTCAGTTAGATGATACCTGCCATAATTACGCAGAAATATTAAATATATATATATATTTTTTCAATTAAAAGCAAGTGTTTATTTTGTATGAAAAAAATTACAGAATACTGATCACAGGAACAATTTGCTAGTTGCACTGAATAATTATTGTTCATATATTATAATGTTGTTATTTTACATTTATCTGGTGTACTCCAGCTCTTTTTTGGTTACTATTTGCATAGAATATCTTTATCCAACCTTTCACTCTTAAGCTGGTTGTGTCCTTACGTCTGAGGTGGGTCTCTTGTAGACAATATAGAGATGGCTACTATTTTTTTAATCCATTCTATTGGTCTATGTTTTTTGATTGGGGGGTTCAGTACATTAACAATCAGTATTATTACTGTCAAGGCATTACTTCCTTCATCCATTTTATCCTTTGGCTCTCTGCTGTCATATTGTTCTGTTGTCTGTCTTCTTATCCTTTAGTTTACTCTTCTTAATTATCTTCTAAATATTTTTTTAAATAGATTTGTATGTACATAATATTAAAGAGAAGTGGATACAGATCTGAGCTGATGCATTTTAAAATTAGAAACTCTTGTGCAGCATTTCTAAGAAACAATGTCTTTATTTCTGTCTGGTGAGTATTTGCATGACCCAATTATTTGTTTGGACACCAGAGCACAAAACTGATCATTCCTGTCTATATCTTTTTATTCTGAGAACTTTTATTCTTGATATTTTTGCATTCAATTACTAACATATTAATTTGCCTTTGTTTTTAATGGTAGTTTTGGCATATTCTTCAATCATTTCTTTCCATGTATCCTTCAGGAGAATCATGTCTTCTATTTTTTTTATGTGTATTTGCACAGACTACATCTATACCAAGTGACCCTCTCAGTGATTTGAGTATTCTAGGTTAATCTACATATTTTGGGTAACCTCGAACAAAAATGTTCTGGTCAGGGGGAAATGCAGGAGTGGGTAGGAGAGAAAAGCAAAGCAGAGAAAATGGACTATGCTTTGATGGAGGAGGAACATACAATTATTGATCCATTATACATGTATCCCTAAGCATCTAAACCACTAGCTGTCCATAGATACTCCTATTACGTTGAGTGAGGTTCAGAAATAGATCTGGCAACAATTGCCTCCACTTGATTTCCCAGGCATGCCACAAGACTTGGTGAGGAAGATTCCACACCTCTGGAGTCTGATGGTCTGATCTCTCAAGGAAGATTATGTGGTGACCCTGAACGCTAAATGGCTGATTTATGTTTCAGAGGTATTATGCCAGCATTTTAAACAAGCATGGTTTCACAGTTTGGATCGAAACTTTCTGCTATATTCATTAATTCTGCTATATTCTGTTCTAACATTAAAGAATACTGTCTTGCACAGTGTGTAAGAAAAATTTGTGTAGGACTGTAAGGTTAAAATGTCTAATTTAGATGATTAGGTGTTGAAATTAGATTATTAGATTTATTCAGCATATCCCATGTGGAAGTGTTAGAGCCCAGTGAATTATTTTTTAAAACGGGTTAAGTTCTATAGGTACTCTAAAGCTAAAAATAGATTCTAAAATCAAATCAGTTCACTTCAGGCATACAAACTTAAGATCTATTTTAGGGTTTCCATTTTATTCCAACTTTTTTTTGTCTCTGTATCTGATTTAAAGTCATCAGATCTATTGTCTTGCTTGGGAGTGATTCACTGGGAAAAGCCATAGGAGTTGCCTACTTCTGCTCAGCACACCCCACTGTTGTGGCATATTACCATGGCCCTTGGGAGGCCCTCCACTGAGAGTACAGGAAATCACAGCACACTGCGCAGGAAGCAGTCCTTTGCTCCTGCTCCCTAAGCCCCTGAGTTTCTGCTGATGGGGAGGAAGGTGCAGCTTTCACATCCCAGGAAGATAGACAAGTGAATGCTCTGACTTTGAGTAGCCTGCCTCACAGAGACAGAACTGGCCTGGCTATGTTCTTTCTCCTACATAGGACATGAATCACTGTTGATTGTTTCTGGGTTTTATTTTGGATTAAAAGTCTGTAGACTTTATTAAACGATACCTCTAACCACTTCTTGTTTGGGTGAAGTTTAATAAGAATGACCTCACCCATGTGGTATGGGTTGTAACTGTGTGGATTTTCTGCTGTATTATTTTTGGTTACAAGATGTACTTTGTTATTTCAACACAGAAAATAAAAAGTTTATATTTCATATTCCCTGTGTATAGTCAGTTTAGTAATTTAAAATTAGCTGGTTGTCACCCCATAATTATACTCTTTTTTTTAAACACTACCAAAGTCAACATAGGATAAGTAAATTATTGAATATTACAAAATATACAGGGCATAAATATGCTGTGTAATCTGATTTATTAATATTACTAAGCAATCTCGAAGTAATAAAATCCATATAGGAAGTGGTTATAGTTCAGTAGTTGAGCACATCCTTCCCGTGTACGAGGTCCCAGGTTCAATCCCTGGTACCTCCTAAAGAAAAAAAAAATCCATATATAAGTGACTTAGCTTCAAAAATAGAACTCTGTGTTTGCTGACTTAATTGTAGCATATGGAATTCCTTGTTTTCTGCTAAAAAATGGTATGATTAAGAAATGTGTACCATTTTATTTTCATGTACATTCTGCTATTATAAATAAATGGAAAATTGTGGTCTGCAGTCCATCTGTAATATTACGTTTAAAATACAAATTTTAGGTAGTCTGTTTCATCCTTACCTTTCGGTTCTTGGTCTCACATTGGTTGTGCCGTGGCATGGAGCTGGACTCCCTGTGGCTCACCATGTGACACTTACAAGCCTACATGGGGTATTGCCTTTCTTTTGATTTTCCTTAACTTTATGGCTTATCTATGAAAAGCTCAATTGAGGAAAAATGCATTGTAAAAAATAGTTTTATGCTTTAATGTGATGCAGTGAGAACTGAAAAGTGTGCAGAGAAAGGGCTTTTCCTGTCGTTTCTCATATTCGGCACTGGTGTGTCTTCATCTGTTTTTTTGTGTTAAGTACATGTGTAGGGATTAAATGAAGATAATGTGGTAAGGTGCTTTGAACAGTGCTTAGTAAAGAATAAGTGCTCAAAAGCAAAGTGTTTTTACTACTGGTGATTCTAGAAGTAGTCAGTTGCCTTGCATTTTAAATAGGTAGGAAGTATAGACGATTACATATATTCAAACACCCTGCCTGAGAAAAAGGGTCAGAAACTCCGTCTAAACAATACCTTGTTCTCTGGAAACACCATTGTGCCTGGGATGATGTCTTCTCTAAATCCCATCTCCGTTCTCAGTGTTCCCCCTTCCCAACTCTAAATCATTCCTATCATGCCTGCCTCTGATCTGCTTATAGTTTATGGTGCTTAATTTGACTTATATTTATTTGTGCATATCTTAACTTCTATTTGTTTAGTCTTCTTTTTCAATAAATACATTATTTATTGAGCATCTACTCAATTTCAGCCACTTGGACATTCAGTACTGAATCAGACAAACATGGTACCTGCCTGCCTTCAAGGAGCTAGATGGTAAATTCCAGATGATCAGGGATGGTGGTCTTATATGTTTCTGTCACTCAGAGTGTCTGACACAAAATAGATTGCTTTAGTTGTTATACTCTTATTACTCTTGTTTGCTCCCATATTATCTTAGAAACTGTAAAGACTCCTGGAATGCTAAGGAGCTTTTGTGACTATACTGTAGAATCAATAATTAAGACTGCTTATATTGTTAACATGTTCAAAAGATTTGTGATTTGGGCTCTCAGCTCAGCCACACTCTATGTCTACTGAGAAACCATAATCTCATCAATTAAAGTGACTGGTGTGCTAACCAATTTTTTAAAAACTATATGGACTTAAAAAGTATACCTAAAGCACTGAGGTATTGGGTCCTTTTGTATTGATTTAAATAAAGAAGCAATACTATTTTAATGAATTCTTGAAGCAATTACTTTTTCAGGTCAAAGGATTTAAATTCTTGCCTCACTTTTTTTTCCCTTTTTTTTAAAAAAAATATACTTTTTAACTTTTTTTTCCAAAAGATATTTGGATTACATAAATGTTACACAAAAAATATAGGTGATTCTCATATGCCCTGTTCCCTACTCTCCCACATTTTCCCACATCAACAACATCCTTCACTAGTGTGGTACATTTGTTACAATTTATGAATGCATTTTGGAGCATTGCCACTAAGCATGGATTATAGTTTACATTGTAGTTTACACTCTCTCCCGCACAATTTTGTAGGTTATGGCAAGATATATAATGGCCTGTATATGTCATCGCAATGTCATTCAGGACAATTCCCAAGTCCCTAAAATGCCCCCATAGTACCTCTGTTTTTTCCTTTCCCTCCCCTCAGAACCTCCAGTGGCCACTGCCTCCACATCAGTGATAAAAGTTCTTCCATTGCTAGAATCACAAGTCTATGGTAGAATACCAGTAAGTCCACTGTAGTCCATATTTCATTCCCCAGTCCAGAGGTTTCTGGGATGGTGATGCCTACTCCACCTCTAATTGAGAGGAGGCTTCAGTCCCATATGGCCGATGGATGGGACTCTCTTGATTGTAGTTGTAGACTCTCTTGGTTCCTTGGTATGGTGGTTATCCATCCTCACCTCCTTGTTGTCCTGGGTGAGTCCAATGAACTGGAGAGTAGGTGTTGCAACTCTGTTGAAATTCAGGGCCCAACTGGCACATGGATAGCCCAAAGATTTAAGTCTCTTGGATATACATCTATCAACTCAGTACTAACTGTAGGTTCAAATAGAAAGGGCAGAAAAGCCATGTGTAGGGAAAACACAACTGAATCCAACTCTGTCACACTGGGGAGCATAAATTCCAAAGTAGGGCCCACTAGCAGGGCAGGGCGTCAAACTCCTGAGCTGTCTGCCCTGCCTATAGTGTCTGGATGTCTCCAGAGCCCTCAGGAGCACTGCTATTTGAGGTAGTATAGTTACTTTGGCAGTCAATAAGATCCTGCTGAGAAGTACATACTCATAACCTCTGGAATGACCTCCAGACTCACTTTGAAGTCTCTTAGCCATATAAACTCATTTGTCTTTACCTTTTCCCTCTTTTGGTCAAGATCTTTTTCCAGTTGCATTGCTAGTTGGTGCTTGTTAGTAATCCCTTGGTGCCAGGGAGTCTCATCCCTGGGAGTCATGTCCCCACACTGGGGAGAAGGTAATGCAATTATATGCTGAGTTCGGCTTAGAGTCTTGCCTCACTTTTGTCACAATATATGAAAAATGAATTGACACTTTTCAAAGCATTAAGAATAGTGACTATTGTCAGGATTTACTTTTTATGAGTATATTAAATGCACTTATAAAATCTGAGATAAAGACATCCATCCCATGAATCATGCCACACCGCTCATCACTCCCCCACCACTGAATTTTACAGTTTAATAACAAATAATCTTGATCAAATTTGGGTTGCATACACTGTATAAAAGCTTTATATCAAAATCTGATTGGTTTGCAAAATGTGATAAAGCCTTGTTGAATTATTTATGTGGTTGATTCCATCTGAAATTTGTATTAAAATGTGGAGATCATTGAGGCCAAAGTGGACAATGTGTCATACGTTCTTAACCTCACCGAATCAGCACCAGCAAAGGTTGTAGCTCAGATTTGGTGAGTGAAGAGTCATGAAGAGTTACTTCCACAGGTGGGGAGGAAATCTCCAGTGAGTCTTTAGTTAAACAGAAAAAAAATTTTTTTTTTCATAAAGGAAACAGGATCTGAGGAGCATTTTGCATGAAGAAAGAGCTTAGTGAGGCAAATTTTAGACATAGGGTGTGATGTTAGGAGAGTTCTATGAGGTACGCAGATTGCCAGATTAAGGGAACGTGGTGGGGTGGTGGGAGGTGGGAGGGGAGGGATGATGAATTTCCTTAAAAGATTTGAATGGATGGACAAGAAAACGGTATATCTGGCTTTTTAAAGAGCTGATCTCTGATGCCTGGGCAAGCCCTCAGAGAAGTTAATAAATGGTCAAAATTGATTGGTTTGAATATCAGTGATTTACAGGAGATAGGTATAGGCATTGGGGCCACAGACTACAGTTGTGATTTAGAAATACTTCTATTAGTAATAGTCTTACATTTACCTGGTGTTTGCTCTGTGCCAGCCCCTAAAGTTGAGCACATTAAGAGATAGAAAATGACTGGGAGTTAAGAGTGAAGTGGGAAACCCCAGGAAGAAATTGTTCTTTTTGTTCTATGTCATGAAGGTCAAGAAATAAGAAATAAGAATGAAAAAAAGGATGTGCCAGAAAGATGAGCTCTTCAATGCTCACCATATCTAATGTATACTGACTTGCCAGTGGTTATTATCCACAGCTACATATCAGAATCACTTGGGGGGCAGATGAGGCAGGCAGTGTTAAAACATTAAAAAAGCGTTATTCACAAAAATTCTCATTCAGTCTGGCACATGAGAAACTAGGGTTGAAGGTTAAGTTCCGAATAGATAGGTACTTTGTGTTTTATCCACAAAGAAGATAAAATTGCCTAAAGATGATACATTGGAATTTAGGAGGTTAAGGGTAAGTCCTTCAGTTTCCTGGAGTGAATTTTAGAAGGACTTCTCCAGAAAGCTAGAAATGAACAAAAATGGTCACAAGAGAGGCTATATTACTAAGTTGTGATCTACATTTGTCATAAGTTCTAGAGAATTCTTCAAGGGTACACACATCGTTTTAAATTTGTCATTGTTATAAAAATATTCATTTCGAGATATACTTCACAGTAAGATTTTATGTTAGATTATTCTAATTAACGTTTCTTAATGAATATAATTTGTCCTGGCTAAAGGAACTTAGTTAAAGAAACAACACACTACAAAAAATAACACATTCCCAAGAAAGAGTGACATGCCACTCTGTGCAACATGCATTTTTTCCTACTCTAAAGAGTATTGTTTTAAAATATGACTCTATAGTATAATTTCTGGTACATACTATGCTGTCATATAACCACCTAATGCAATTTTCAGAAAATTAATACCATTCATTAGCATAAATCATAAAATATTCCCTCAGTATAGATTTGAAATTGGAGGTGTCCATCATCTCTTTTAGTGAATTATGACCCACTGATCGTCATGGCTGGTGGCCTTCTCTGATTAAATAAAGGATTGGATTGGAAGGATTCAGATGCAATGCTTTGTTCTCAGGCTTTAATATTTTAATGAGGCTGCAGGCTTGGCTGCTTTAAGAACGAGCTGGGATTTCTAAGTGTGTTGTTAGTGTTAGCACTTGTAGAAGGATGTTCATTAGGACGCTCTTGTTTCAGTTTCTCAGAAAAACTCCCCATTAAGAAAGATCTTTCAGCAGCATGGCTAGCAAGAAAGAGAAAAGGAAGGAGGGAAGTTTTTAGCTGTAACATTAAAGAGATATTGTATCAGTAGTTTTAGTTCTAAAGATTTGCTTCTAAGAATTGCAGCAAATACATCTCAGGGTGGGGCCATTTTAGAGCAAGGACAGTAGTTGTCCTTGCAACTGGAGGACTCTTCATTTTGCAGCTGAATCAATACTACAACTAATTATTTCTGGTTATCTTTTATGAGTTTGTAAGACATTTCTTTTGTTCAGTGTAATAAAAAACCCATTGTTTGATCAGTGACTGACTAATTATGATAAGTAATTTGAAACATTCTTGATGAAACTTGTCTGTTAATTAACATCAACAGCAAATGGAAAATAACAGGACAACAAAGTATTAGTGCATCCACTGTTACCTCAAATTGATGAAATCTCTGTGTGGCATGCCCAATAAACTAAAGCTGCCAATGGTTAAAAAATAACAAACGAGTGGGAATGTCTGATTCACCACTGAGGAGAAGTTATGGTAAAGTTACACAAAGGAGTACTGAAATATTACAAGTGAGGGGGTGGTAAAGAAATGTTGGCAGGTTTACTGATTCTATTGCTTAGAGTAGAGTGGTTTCTTTCATTTTTTTTTTTTCTTTAAAACTTAATTCCTAAATACATTCATCCCATGCAGATCTGAACTAAGATAATTTTGGTAAATAAAAGTGTGTGAATCTAAAAAAAAAATGTAGTTTGGGATTATTGATGTTGTCTGGCTTTATTATAATTGTCTACTGTTAATTTTTACCAAACTCACTGACTTTTTTTTTTATGTTTTTAGATTTGTACCTGGACAAGGATTGGTACTATACCCACAGATAGGAGACAAATTGGATATTATTTGCCCCAAAATGGACTCTAAAACTGTTGGCCAATATGAATATTATAAAGTTTATATGGTTGATAAAGACCAAGCAGACAGGTGCACTATTAAGAAGGAAAATACCCCTCTCCTCAACTGTGCCAGACCAGACCAAGATGTAAAATTCACAATCAAGTTTCAAGAATTCAGCCCTAACCTCTGGGGTCTAGAATTTCAGAAGAACAAAGATTATTACATTATATGTAAGTATAATTCTATTTGTTTATTTTATAGAAATTAGAATAAGCTAATGGGTTTGTATCCATTTTTGTTTCCATAAAATAATTTGGTGAGAATCTTTGCTGAGCATTTGTTCTTTTTCTTTTCTTTCTTTTTTTTTTGGAAATGATTTTAAAAAATGGAATTGAATTTGTGACCCTGTAGTAACAATATTGGTTAAATATAAGTACCAAAAGGGGAAAAACAAGCTCCTAGAGTTTTTATAGTATTGACATAAATGGATATGAATATACTCAGGAATTCTACTGACAAAACATTTAAAGACCATTGGTGAAATTTTGATAGGTAAATCTTGTGCAATGACTTTTCTATTCATCCATTCATCCATCCATCCACTCATTCATTTAGTATTTACTCTGTCAGAAACTGCCTAAATGCTAGGGATTCAGCAAGATTGAACAAGATTGGATAGTGGTACTTTTTCCTGATGAAGTTACCATTCAGAGAAGATGGAGCCCACAAGTTCAAAGGATGAGAATTACAAGCATAATCACAATTATCCATGGTCACATTTAAAATCAGATTTAGAATAATAAGACAAAACTTGGCTTTGTTCAATGACTTACTTCCCCCCCCCCCCTTAGTATATATAATGGTTTGACACATTGTTTCTGAAACAGATACTATATATCCTTTGGGTCATAGCTGAAGCTAATCAGAGCTACTTTTAACTCATGAGGCTGTGAAGCCAAATGATGGACATGTATTGAGTACATGCCTACTATGTGCAAATCATGTGTTGGTCCCAGGCAGAGTAAGTTAGCAGAAAACCAGGATCTTTCCCAGAGCCACACGGTTTTGTCAAAATGTTCTGGGTGACTGAGACAGCTGTTCTCATCATTCAAGCAATAAAATGGTGTTTTAAAAAAATCTCTTTGGTTTAAAATTGTACTCATAATTGGGATTAATTTTCTATTCTTTTGTTACCATAGACCTCAGTTCATTAGAGAATGCTGAACTGCTATCTGCTGGCTAGCCTCCCACCTCCTCTTGGTGATCAGATTGAAACTGGCTTTTTCAAATACTAAGTTGCTATTTAGAGCACAAAATCAATCATTCACCGAATACTCTTCTAGTGCTCAATGATATATATATATATTGCTGTATTAGTAATTAAAACAAAGATCATTGTAGCCATCTACTCCATCTAATATCTTGTTGTCTTTTTCTGCAAACCTGAAATATCAGAGACTGAAAACCCATTTTTAAGACAACTTGATTCATAGAGAGTGGCTTACCAAGAATAAAAAATAAAGGGGGGAAAAAGTGGTAAATTATGAATTTAAAGAAATAATAATCATAAAAGGAAAATAGAAGCATTCTGGGAGATGAAACAAGCAATTGGGGTAGTAAAGTGTACAAGGTAATAGTGAAGTCTTTGAAAATATAAAATAGTTACTAGATAAAATAAATGGAAACCTTAAGCTTTAGGAAGCCTAATTTAGTTTATGTTTTAAAGAGACTTTTAAAGTAAGACTGTTTACCATGAACTATAATGCTTAGTGTAACAGTTACAGGAAACTGAAAGTGACCTCAGATGAATTTGTTAAGAAGCTCCTGGGTAGGATGGGAGAAAAAGGTGGAAGGTGCCCGAAGAGTAAACTTACTACAATATCAGATGTTTTATGTTTTTTAAATTTATGTCACTAAAACCATGGATGCAGCCTGAGTCTACCAATTGGCTTTTCCATGGTGATAAGTCAAAAGACCTACACAGATTCTTTCCTGTTGCTTTAGTTTATGACAATAAAGATGGCCCTGTGAATTCGACATTCCACTGAGTGCAGGTGGAATTTCAGTAAACATTATGGATTTAGCCTTTACTCTGAAGTAATATGCAAGATATGCAAATAAATAAATGGTTTACCAGTATCTTTTTATTTAATACAGTGAGCCTTTAATACTACTTTTTTTATCAATACATGATAGATTTCTATTTAGAAGCACAGTTTAATTTAGAATTATAATATTAATCTATACAATAATGGCATCTTATATTTATCTATTTTTAAAAACTCATTAAAGACCATTAAAAGGTTCATTAGCAGGTAGCTGAGCTACTCTGATCTCCAGAACTCTCCTTAGAGTTATAATTTACAGTACCAAGGCATGTAATAACCTGGGATAAAAGAATCTTTCTTAAAATAGACCTCATGGTTTCAAGTTTGAAACGGGGGTCTGTTTGAACATTGCTGGTTGGGTGATTGTCACAGAACTGGTTAAAGGGCCCAGGCCTCAGAAATTTGTGGGGAAGTCCCCTGAGACTTTAAAAAAAGCATTGAAAGACTTCCACTACATTATAGAAATAGGAAGGCATTTCACATAAGAAATTTAAGAGCCATTTTTAACCCACTCCACAGCAAAACTCATCAATACATAGGTTCCCTGAAAAGGAAATAGGGATGAGAAGAACAAATTTTAAAATAGTTTTTTAAAAAAATTAATGCTGACGTTTTATTTCTTCTTCTTGGAGAATCCCAAGGCACCAAAACAATTAAGAGATTTTTAAAAGTCACTACTTTCCACATCAAATATATACACAGATACACACACACACACACACACACACAGAAAATCACATTCTACACTCTTTTTTGAGAATGAACGGAAAGTGAAGGTAGTAATTTTGATATCAGTAGATTCATAAAAGAGTATTATACTAGGTAGCATGATGGAAAGTACGTAAATTTAAAAGTATATCTTCAAAACATTGATTCACTTTGAGCCAGTAAATACTGGTATTTGTATTGCTGCAATATGTGTTTATCACCAAACTTAGTGTCTAGTTAGTAAGCACCTTCACACCAAGAATGTCATTATTAGCATCATCATAATTATATGCTGATTTATTTCCATAGGAAGGGTTAAAAGAAATGATAGATTGAGGTGTAGTGGTTTGTAGTGGTTTGTTGTTTTCCTCATTAATGATTAAGGTATCTCTCCTTGAATTCCAAGCCATTTTAAGATTAGACATACAAATCCAACAGAGGATTTCTTGTTAGTGTAGTTATTTTCCAATTGAAATGGACAGGATCTACAGTAAATTCTTTAAAGACATTTAATTTGATTTGTAGTGTTATGAGATTTAAAATACAGCCATCACACTTATAAGTAAGTATTAACTGTTAATTGGAACTGTATTTTTAAACTTATCCAGTATCCACTAAATTCCCTCAGGAAATTATATGACAAAATGATATGCATCCTCATTAATTCTTCTCATAGATGATTATTTGCTTTGACACATGGTAAAATGATATATGTGGGTTTCCTTAATGTTTAGAATTGATTTTTTTCAAGTTACCTATTTTAGTAAGTAACTTTGGGCCTAATTTGCATAGTAAAATGTCCTCATCTTTAAATGATCCAAAATTGGGATGTTATGTCCATTTGGTCTGAAAAAAATCATAACTTCATTACATTCAGATTTTTAATTGCCTTTAAAACACATTAAGCATATTGTATAACCTATAGTTAGTTTACTACAATTTTAAAAGTGAAAAAAAAGTTTAAGAAATTAGCTATCTGTTCTGATGCCCATTTTCAAGAGAAGCTGTCTTAGACAAAGTAAACATTCAGGTAATATTGGGAAAGCATTCCTAACAGTTTTCTCAGCTATCGTTCATATTTGTATCACAAAGTTTTCTTTTAGGCACTTTGTGCTCCATTTACAATTTCTTTTTAGAGGTAACAAACCAGAGTTGAATGAGTCAATAATTTTTGTGTGTTGGCCCTTCACAACATTTACCCATGTAACGTTCTGTTGGTTGGCTACCCAACCTTAGCATAAAACCTTGCAAACTACCTACAAAGAGGTTGTCATCACATAATCAAAATTATATGGGTCAGAGATGGACCAAAATGAATGACATTGTGTTACACTTTTGAGGTAAAACCTGGCATCAACAGAGCCAGTAGACGAAGAAAGCCAGATTCTTATGAGCATCACAATTTAGCTTTATGTGGCTTTTGCATTATTTTGCTGCAAATCCACAAGAGAGACAGCCAAGAGATAGTCTTGTGGTGTAGTCTAAAAGCTAATCATTTCTAAAGATTGTTTGGTTTAAAGTTGTGTATGTGTTCTGGAACATACACCCCGCGCTGTACACAGCGGCCCTTCCCAGAGCTATCCATCACTTTCTACACATTGTGATAAAGTCTTCCTTGAGAATCACTGTATCTGAATGAGTTACCATCTTAGGACTTTCATTAGTTTAGTTCTGTAAAGCGATTATGTTTTTTATAATATAAAATTAGAAGGATCCATAGTCAGTTTTGTTATTTTTTTTTTGGGGGGGGGGGACTGTACTCCACTTCTGAGCAAAATAAATAGAGGTGCACAAATAAAACAATATTCTTAAAGAATCAGAACAGAAGAACAGTATAGTCCTCCTTTTGGGTTTTTTTCCTTTTTTCTTTTCTGCTTTTGATTTGGTTATTTTGGGGGCGCATGTCTGACAAGTGGCATGAAAATACATTGACGGTACTGTAATCTATTTCCCTAGTAATACAGTTATGGGAACTCTCAAATGTCCTTTTTCAAATAAATTTCTTTTAGAATATGTAGAAATGTGTGGCCTCAGTAAGGTGATTGTGTGCTTTATTTGATGAATTATTTATGTATGATAAATGTAGCAAAAGGCTGCATTTCCATCAATAAATACAATCAAGTTTAGTGATGTGGCAACATCAGCATGTCAGTTAAGTCCTCTTGCTTAAGTATCTGTTTGACACCCTGTGTATAATTGTTAAATTCAAGTGTTTTAACACCTCTTTATTTTTAACCTACAGCTGTCATCTTTGTAATTAAATGTTCATTAAAATCCTCTTGAAAGACTATGGTTGAATGTTTAGAGGATACACACACACCCCACTTAGAGCAAAAGATTAATGTAGTAGTTGAAAAATCTGGGTGTTGACAGACCTGGGTTCTTGAATATCCTTTGAAGAATAATTTAACTCAGTCTCTTCATCTGTAAAATGGGATGATAAACGTAAAGTGCCTCCGTGGTTGACACTAAGTAAGTACAGCCAAGAGTTAACTTTGGAACAAAATCTATGCTTTACTGCCAGCTAGAGAGCCTATGCAATATGGGTTCAAAAAGTGTAATTTATTTGAAAACTCTCCATAAAATAAAATTCCAGACAGTTACAAGTTTCAGTAATGCCACATATCTTAATTATAAGATCTTACTTTTTTATCTTCTTTGGGTGTTATAAAATTTCTTTTGTCCTTGGGCTTCTCGGACCAAGAAACATACATTTATGTATCTTTTTCTTCCTGGAATTGCCCAAGCTTGTTAGCAGATCCTTTGTAAGACCCAAAAGAGACAGACAGGGGAGGAGTCTTCACATACATATAATCATTCTTCCCACTTTGCATTTAACTACCCTTTCCAGGACTTTTTCTCAGATTCCTGTTACACAAAGGAAATGCTGTATTTTTATTGATAATTTCAGCAGCATCGTAATATAGTATAAATGTTCAGGGAAAAAAATGTATTTCAGAGTTCCCTTGTCACTATGACTAGCTGGAAAGGTACATTATTCCATTTGTCTGATAAGTATAGAAACATTGTTTCTATTATTTTTTTAAATATAATGTGAAAATATTCAGGTCAATTTCTAACTGTATTGAAGGCTCTCCCAGAATATATCAGTAAGACTCCTTGTTGAAATTAATATTAATAAAGCTAAATTCTTTACTTAAGGAAGTCTCAGTTTCTGCTTACCTTGAGATTGTGCTGAGAAATTTCTGGCTTGCAGGTCTAATGAAGTCATGGCTATTGGGATATTTGTCCCCCATCACTTAGAGTTTAGAAGAGGATAAGGCTATTTTGATTAAGACTCTGTTCACATTAAATGGCCTGTCTAGGCAGTAATGACAGCTTATCTCATTTAAAGCTAGTCAGAGATAGTTTGTGAGTACCATTTCCTTATCCTCCCCAAAAACAATGAAAGAATTAGATGACTGATTCTTAAAGTGATGGGGAATTGTTGAAGGAGGGGAAAAGACTAAAAAACTTTTGTGCAAAATGGATGTAAAAGCAGACAGGAAATGAAGATTACTTAGAAGAAAAAAGAATTTTTTAAGAATTGCTCAGAATAAAACTACTTTTAATTTTTCATAAAACACATCTTAATACCTCTCACACCTCTATGTATAGCTTTTTAAAAGTTCATTTAAATTTATAAATATTTGAACAATACCAGAGACCTAGTACAAGCATAAAAGAAAATAAGTCCTTTAATAACCTTTAAATATTCATCATAAAGATCAAAATTAAAGCAAATTAGAACACTTTTTAAAAGAAAAGCCAAGAGGCTTAGATAAACATAAAAGATTACTTTGAGAAAACTTATTCATAGAGTTCTTCAGAGTCACACATTTGCTCCTAAAATTCCAAAATATCAGTCTGGGTGTTGTGATGGCTTATGGAAGTGTTTTGTGGTTTTCACATAAATGGTATCTCACTTTAGATCCTTAAAATACAAATGATAGAGGTATTCTTATCTCTGTGAGAAAACAACACCTTTGAAAGTGCCGGTAGCTTAGTACAGTTCACAGGGCCATGAAATGTCAGGGCCAAAACCCAAACCAGAGCTGTCGGACCCTTCGACCAGTGATGTCAATGGAAATGCCTGTCTGTGGTTAGTAAAGAAGCTCACAGGGCATCAATCCCTAAGGAATTTACTTCAAACATGTTGGGACTGAAGTCCTGTCATATATTGTGTAACATGCAACTAACTTGGAGTCACACTCCCCCAATGCTAAACTAAGAAAATCCTGCAGGAATTTTGTAGTAGGAAATGAGGAAGGGCTTTTTTGGGTGGGGATGTGGTGGTAGTAGCAATTTGTTAGATGTTAGATCTTAGGGGGAAATCTTTAGATCTAATATCTATTAATCTTCAATTCCATTCCTCCAATAAGACTCTGCTACTTCATGTTCTTAAAACATTATCAAGGTACTTTAAGTCCATCAATAGGAAGTTGTTAAATCGTAAAATTATAAAAAATAAAAATCTGTCTACCCAAATGTACAAATGCAGGCAATAAAAGATTTCAGATTTCCTTAGCCAAGTACAAGTTCTACAATTTTGTTTGATTGACTGACTGACAAAACCTCTGGCAGAAGCATAACTGGTCAAATTAGAGGGGCCAGGCTGTGTGTTGCTAAAATATAGTAATGGCTTTTTGCATTAGTGATGCAGCCCAGTTTTTTTTGTGCCTGATGTTACCTCAGGAGATGAAGGTATTCTTTTATTGAAGCAAACATGTGGAAAATTACTCTGAATTCTTAGAGTATAGAGCATCTCCTCTGAAAGGAATAGGGTTCATCTGTGGGGCAAATTCAGACAAGGGCACCTTATTGGGGTCACTGCTGATCTCTGGATGGTCAAAGCAAATTATATCATGTCCATCTAAATTCTTATGCCATGAGAGTGATACATTTTCTCATTTGTTGTGTTATATTCTAAACTGTCAACAGGCGTTAATTCAGCCACTGGTGAAGTTCTACCACCTAGAGATGAACTCTGCCTCAGATTGATATTTTCCACCTCAGTGCCACTGGTCTTGCAATTACGGGGTCATTAATATCATTGCATGCAATTAGTGACAGTAGAATGAGCAAGGGCTTTGGGTTGTGCCTCTCCATCCCCCCATATGAACTTTTTATTCTGACCCTTTCTTATCTAGACATTTCCATATCTGTGCAAAGATATTTTAATTTGTAAGACTGTTAAAACACGGGACCTGGGGATGGATTATGTGCTAGAAATAATTCACTTATACATGCTTCTTCATGGTTTAGAATATTTTCCTTAGAAATTATCATTATCTTATCTCTTGACCAGAAAGTCTCATTTAAAAAAATCGGAATGCTTAAACAAAGCTCATATAGAATAGAGAATTATTATGCTTTATCTTTAAAATGCTTACATCATTCTTTGTTTTCTAATATAAGTTTGGCCAGTACCATTGAGGTGGTCATTGACTACCTATTTTTAAAACACAATTCCTCTTTATTGGTAGGTTTTGGCCCATACTAAGATTGACTCATATATATGAGTTTTTTTTTTTTTTTTTTAATGTACACTATCATGTTCTCACTATATTAACTTTGTCTGAATCACTGTGGCAATAAGAAAAACTCCCTTAAAGCATACTTGATGAAAAGCTTTTTATGAAATCATGTTGAAAACTTTTTACTTAATGAGAGAGTCTACCTGCTTAAATCATCATAACTTTTAGCAATAAAATCTTAGACTTATAAAGGGATGTTTTTCTTCAACAGAATTCATTAAAAATAAAGACACCAAGGTGTTGCAAGGAATATTTTGAAGGGGAATTAAGTAAACCATTCCATAAATAATCTCATGCATTTAAGCCTGCCTCTAGTAGAAAAGGGACAGGTAATTTATTGCCAACACTATTTGATCTTTCTCAGAAAAGTGTCAGTGTACTGGATTCAGCCTAGAAGGTATTTCTTTTCTTGACACATATCCCCACCTGTATGTAAGCGCGCGCGCACACACACACACACACACACACACACACACACACACACACA